>CANXYI012226760.1:0-12240 GCA_948208565.1 Hura crepitans | reverse complement strand
TGTAGCCCAATAGCTTTAATTTTCCTTAAGCCCATAAGCCTAACAAGTGTATGGCAGCCCAAATTCACTCTTTTGACTTGAAGTAATTAAATAAGCTTAAGTGTGGCCCACTTATCAAATTCGGTCCACCATAGTTGTTTGCCTGTGGTAGAATATTCATATCTTCATGAACTTCAATACTTCTAATCATTCGACCCATGAAAGCTTGCAATGTATCCTTGTACTTCTTGGCCTTTGCTCTTGTTATTGGCCACGTGGCAATGCTAGCTCATCAGTGGTCCCACTCTTCATGTCATGTGTCATGATTGTGCTCACATCACACACATTCATTTCATCACATGTAAGCATACACAATTGCATTTACACCATTTTTCACCATACATCACATAATCATCCATTTTAGGCATAACTAGCACAATATTCATGCACCTAGCCTAAATGAGGCATTTGGCCTCCTCATGGCATGCATAACACACATTTGTAACATCCAACATAACCAATCATCAATATTTAATTAAATCATGCATTTAACATATAATGGCTATCAATGACAATATGTATAAATGCACATATTAAATTCCAAGCATTTTTCATTCATTTTGAAGTGATTACACATACCGAAAATAGTCGTTAGATATACTCATAGCTATCCTAAGCCTTATCCTTACCTCGAGAAGCTTGGTTCAAATTCTCGCTTACGAATTCAAATAGGTTTGATTTTACAAAAATCACAAAAAATCATATGGAGCTTAAAAAAATGAGTATACACACGCACTCTTAGGCACCTGTAGGGTCTAGGAAAACTATCAAAATTGAAAGAAAATTATTCGATCGTGATTTGGTCACTATTCACCTCGGGAAGAAAATCCCGATTCCTCTTGAGATTCTCCACCAAACCAGGCATTCTTGGTGTCTAAAACTTAGTCTTGAGATGCTCTATCTCTCATAAACTATTTTTCAGAATGGGTATAAAAGATAAGGAAAAAAAAAAGAGAAGAAAGGGAGAGAGAGGGTGTGTCAATTATTGAAGGGAAAAAAGGAGGGAGTGAGGGAAATGAGGAAATGGGTGAAAAGGAAATGATTTTTGGGTATTTATAGTTTTTAAAAATATATATTTTACTTTGTTTCCATAATTTTTTTTCTCCCTCTAGAATAGTCAAATTTTCTCAAAATGGATTTCAAAAATTAGATAAATACGAATCCCATAGACACCAAAAGAATCAAACTCGAAAGACGAAGAAAATACGAAAAATTAATATTTTTCCTTAGCCAAAAACTCGGTAACAATACTTACCGATATTTAAAAACTTTGATTCCAAAGCTAATGGTCTATTTGGAATATTTAAGTATCAGGTTGTAATATTTTCAGATTATTTTGAGCAACTTTTAAATTATTTTATGGTTTAGCTTTGCTGGGGCACTATTCATAAAACACTACCGTAAAATCTTGTTTAGCATTTTTAATCATCCAAATGACTTTGAATTGGCTTCAAACTTTGCCCAAAATTCTCTCATAATTAATACTCCCCGTTGGTACACTGAGTGCAACTCGGGTTTCAAGAAGCACTATCAACCCGAAAAGTACTATTCATAGGAGTCAGGATTTTTCGATCATTACATGGTTCGTTAATATGGAAGAATTGAGTAAGTTGATCATATGTGGTTATATGGAATCTAATTTATGTAAGTGATGAAATTGTTGAATATGTGTATGTTAATATGAAATTTGTAGGAAAATAATGGGGATATAATGAATAAAAGTATGATTAAAGATAAGGTTAGATTGATTATGGTGTTAACATAATAAGTTTTGTGAAATATGGTATAAAGAATGTATATGAATATGAAATTATGTTTAAGTTAGTAGAATTTATGAAATGTGTATGTTAAGGTTTGAATTAAGTACTAATTAATGTATTAAAATATATGGCAAAAAATGGTATTAGGTATAAAATGAATAAGATAGTTGAAAGCATAAATTGATATATATGATATGCATAATTAAAGTTTAATAATGCAATTATATTAATATCTTATAAAAAGAATACTGTAGATGAGTAAATAGAATTTTAATATATGTAGTCATGTTGGTCATAAATATATGTTTAAGTATATTAAGGAATATATTGTTATATATCTAAATAATTAGTGTTTAATAATATATAGTTAATTTGGTTAATATAGTGTGGTTAAGTAAATAATGAAAAATAATAATAATAATAATAATAATAATAATAATAATAATAATAAATGAATACAAGTTGAGTTTATAAATAGATTAATGTTAATTATATACATAAATTGAATTTAATTGAATAAATACGTTTTAATTAATTAATCATGTTAAGTGTGCACAAGTATAAATAAGTGTATTCGTGTGGATTATGTAAAGATATGAGAATTTAATAATTATTAAATTGAATAAAAGATATTGGGAATAATAAATAGGAAATGAAAAAATATAATGATAATAATAATAAAATAATTATTTGAGTTAAGTAATGAAATGAAAAAAAAAATATTAATGTGTGAAATTTTATTAAGTTATTGAAGTAATTAAATAGATACATATTTATATCAATATTTGTATATATAGATTAAATAAATAGATAGTTAAAATCATATGTATATACATTTATAGTATAAGTAAATTATTGGATATAATGTTATATTATAGTATAATTGACAATTATTTAAAATGGTATTTATTGTATAATGTAATTTATTTGTTTAAGTAAAAATGAAATTATGAGTGAGAAGAAATATGGGTAAATAAATAAACGTAAGATAATTAATGGAAATAATGAATAATTATAATAATAATTGAGAGTAATGTATAAAATTTATGTTAGAAAATTAATGACATTAATTAAATAAAATCAATAGTATAGTGTCAAAGTTTAATAAAGAGAAACATGGGATAAGAAAAGAATTATGGGACCAACTCGAAGTCTAATTTAGTTATGTGAATAATAAATTTAAAGATCTAATATGGTAATAAGCAATGAGGATTTTATAGTACAAGAAGAATTGAAGAAAAGATGAAATACGTTCATGATTATAAATCAGAAACATATGGTAAATGATGAAAGAAACACACCGAGACATGAGTTGTTCATTACAATACATATTCATGATATAATGTTATTGTGTGAATTATATAAGGTATACATCATTAAAATGTATGACCTAGTGAGATCAAATATGTCATGAAAGTGATGGCACCCGAAGCATGCTCAAAAAATAATGACAGTATTTTCGTGAATATAAATGGTTGATAATAATTATCTAAACAATTATTTAAGACAAGTGCAAATTTTAAAATTTTGAACACTATTAATGACTCAAGTAATTGTAGTAAATATTAATGAAATGTGAATAAGGCCTATATGAGTTTGATGGCACATTGGATAGGTTGACTGGTCACTTAGGGAATAGCGTAGCTGCTAGATATTTGGTATTATTTTTATATAGGTATGGCTGCCATTAAGTCCATTTTGGCCACCACACATACACATATCGTGCATTGCTATATTTTATTATACATTGATATATCATAATTATTTTAGCGGGTGTAGTCATGAGAAGGTTTATTAGAACCACTACACATATATTCATGCGAGTGCAGCAGTAGTGGAGGTTCATCAGGATCATTACACAATTATTTATAAACTGTTATGTTGGTGCAGCAGCCGTTAGGTCCAAAATATGGACCACTACACACCATTATGCCTTCAGTCTAGTACTAAAATTCTGTCTAACAAATATGGGCTATCTAAATTAATAAGTTAACAAAAGTATGAGTTATAATAATGGACAATGTATCAGTAAAACTAGAGTTATTTAAATGAGTAAACTTGTCAAATGATTAAAAGTTATTTAACTTTGATTAAGTGAGAATCCATCATAAAAAGAATAATACATTTACTGAAGAAAATCATATTGGTAATACAAGGCATCTATTCAGATGCGAGAAGTATGTTAAGTTATGAATAAAACTATGAAGTTGAATACGTAATTAAAGGTCCATATTGAACTATAAAATTAACATAAGTATAATAAAATGCATTGTGTTGTTGTCAAGAAACTAAAGGATAAGATGACACTTATATGGCTTAATCAATACGCTAATAATTATTAGTAATGAATGGAATCAAGTTAGGTATAAGGTTGAATATGACATAATAACCAATAAGAGAGAATTATGAAAGTGACTTATGCTATTAATTCTTTTAAAGGAAAATCACTTATTGTGTATATGGCTTACATTGTTGTACATCAATTGAACATGGAATATGTTTTCATATCTACATCTTTCTATATGACATCTGAATGAGATTTTTTGCATATTATTATATTTTGTGCTTACATGTTACACATATATTTCATTGAATACACCACTGAGCATCATTGCTTAGCGTACTGGCTTTTGCTAGTGCATAAGTAGTAGATAGGAGTAAGAGATATTGCTTGTGACATCCTATATCCAAACCAATTATCAATTAGGCACTAGGGTGTGACAAAGGCCAATACACATTTTCACGCTGGTGTAATAGCCATGAGGTCCAATAGGGCCATTGCACATTTTCATGTGGATGCAGCCATCGTGAAGCCCAATAGGGCCACTACACTCTCTCATGTGGGTGTAACAACTGTGAGGTCCAAAATGTGTGCCATTGCACATTAAGATACTGATTCCAATACTAGGATTTGTGTCTATCAAATATGGGCTAAGTAAATGATTAATGACTATAATGTAAAATAATGGAAGATATATATGGAAATAAATTGTGAACATAAATAACAAATTATGAAAATAAGGTAACATAAAGTCATCAAATGTGTAACCACATAATCATAAAATGGTATGTAAATGTTCCTGGCATCTTTCTATGTTTGCATTACATGCTACATGTGCATGTGTGCAAGTGTAAGCATATTTTATTGAATACACCACTATGCTTTATGCTTAACACATCATGCTTTCGATGCATAAGTTATAGATAGTTGCACTAATCCAACCTCAGAGTTATAGTGTAGCGAACCCGACCTTTGTCATATCGGTATACTTTTGTATCTTTTAGGGTGATGAATATAAAGATAGATGGCACTCATATGTAGATAGTTAGGGTAATTTTAGTTATGTTGCATGTAAACAATCTATATGAGTTTAATCTGAGTATGTAAATTTAATATGATAGATGTTAATATTATTATGGCATATATATGTGTGGATTTGAATTTTGGTGATAGTATAATTGCTATGATTCTCGTGATGGATTTGACTATGATAATGTTGATTGAGATGGGATGTGAGGATCAAAAGGATCTAGGATGGTGGATTGAGATTGAGTTATTATAGAAGTGCTATAGTTATGCTACCAAATTTTTGTTATAGTGAAACAAGTTCATTTATGTGTATGTGTATATGCATGTGTACATAAAACATGGTTTATTTAAATATGGCCTTAAAATATTTCATGATTATCACACTAAGAAAAAGGTTTTAAGAAGATAAAGAATAAATCAAATAAGGTAACTACTAGAACTAAATAAAGTTTGTTGACATCTCATCTCTTATTCGAGTTGGTAATGGCTTAGGTAAGGCATCTCATAATGTGCCATTCCTCTTTGGTATCTAGCTAACGAGTCATGTATGGGACCTTAGGATCTCAAAACTATATACATACAAAAAGTGAACACTGATGCAATTTCTTAATGCTTTTATCTCGCCTCTCCTGATCAGTAGCTCCTGGTCCTGCACGAGAAAAACACCCCATTGAGGATAAAGTCCTCAGTAGATACTTCTTAACCATGATAACCCTTATTTATTATCCAAGTTATAAGCTTTCAAAGAGAAGAATCATAAACATATTATTAATACAATGCATATAAAACTCTTATGACAATGTAACATGTAAGGAAATATTTACATGTATAATTCCTATTACAATTCATTAATAAACAAGTTAATTCATGCATCCTTATTCCCTTACCCATATGGAATTTGCATACACTCATATGTAATACATGCAAGGCTAATGATACATATGATAGAATTGTTATCTCATGATTTCCATACATATCAACTTTGACATTTCATTATGATCACTTTTATTATTTTCTTAAATCATACCACATTTCTTCCTAAGACCTCTTTTTGTACCATGACAAAGGATAGGATGTAATTAATTTCCCTTTATCTTCCATCCTTCTATGGTACCTAAAGGCACAAGTTTAACAATCCTTTTAAACAGTCATCTTTCCATGGTATCTAAAAGCATGAAGTGGTGCTTGCACCCTCATAATGGTGCATAATAGTCATGGTAGCCAAAGCTAAAAGCTATGGCAGATCTTCTAAGTCCACTCTTTGGCATGCCAAACTGTCCTAAGTCATTCTGAAATTATAGGTAGAAATAGGTTCATCAAACTCACTTCATCATTCTTTTCTTTTATTAAGATCATATGCCTAATCCTTATTATGAATTTAGGAATTAAACACACATATGGCATGTTAATCATATAATTCACTTATAAACATTTCTTTTAATGAGAAAACCTAAAAGTAAAGTCATTTAAAGACTTTCCACCTTCATACATTATATCCTAACATCATTTACTTTCATTTTACTTTATTATGAAATGAAGAATATGCAAATAAGGTTTATAATACACATACCTTAGTCATATATCATAATCACATGTATGAATATGCTCTATAAGATTCATGAAGATAACATTTATTGAAAGCATCAATTTATCATAGATGTGTTGAACACAAATTCCATTCAATAACACATAACATGAATATCTGTTACATAAATTCACACTTTACATATTTCAACCCTAAGGCTAAGATGTTTAAAAGTCACCCTTTTCTTTTTTCTTTTTTAGAAATAATAGATTTAACTATATGAGTATTTTCACCTAATCATGTCATAACATTACATTTATCATGTTTAAGGCTATTCAACCATCTAAAGGTGTCCAAATTTTTTTTTTTTAAATTTCATCATTATCCAAGTAACCATTTTTACTAATACCTAATAAATCATAGCAAGCATCATAAAATCCCTATTTTTACCCATATAACAAAACCACTTTAAAATTTTCCATTAACTCCATTCAACCAAATAACAAAAGTCTCCTTAATCATAGAGTATGTCATTTTTCATAAGCTTAAAAGCCTTAATTAACTTTAATTTCACTTTATTTGTCCTTAAACACATAATAGGTTAAGCCAAAAGCCTAAGACTTCTAGTTATAGGTTTTGGCCACCAAGGCAATTTACATTATAAACATCAATTTCCATCCAATTCCTTTATTTATGACTATAACCCTTTATTAATTTTACATAAGCAAGCTCAATTTTGTAGAATCCCTTTATAGTCGAAAAACCATAGCCTCTAAAATTATCAAAATAACAAGTAAAAGGGATTATACAAGTCAGGAATCATTATCTTTGATTTATTAGCTTCTCTCAAATCTTAATGCTGTCTTTAGAGTTTTATCAAGATCTTTTCTTCTTCTCTTGAATTTTTAGTCCAAGGCATATAAAACTTATTTTCAATATTTAAGCTTCATAACACATACATGTAACCATTAGTCATTAATTCAAGCACAACAACACTACCTTACTACATTAAATAAGCATTACTTTAGAGAGAGAAATACTTACTCACATATTACAACTTATGATCAAGCCCTAAATTCAATACTTTCTCTTTAATATCTCACTCTCTCACTCATAAAAATGGGTTTACCTTAGCTTTTTAGGGAGAGGATATGTGTTTTAGTAAGCTTTAAAGAAGAAAAGGTAAAGGAAAAGAATGGTGAAGCTATCAGCCAAGGAAATAGAGAAAAAGATGAATCACTATTTATCTTTTCTCTTTCCTCCCATCGCTTTTTATAAGGGTAAATGTAAGGCTAAGACACTTCCATGTTTCTACTATCCCTAAAACCCCTTAATCCTCCATTGGCAAGTCAAATCTTACTCAACTTTGTCAAATCTTAAATTAATTTAAATAATCAAGCTTCCATAGATCTTTAGTTACTATTTGCTATTCCATCTTATTTGTTTATCTACTACTTGGATTTTATTTTTCATATACTCTAAAACATCTTTATTTAGTTCCAATATTAAAATTGTGCCCTATTCATGAATTGTACTTTTCAAACATATAATTTGTACTTTTTGAGCCTTAGGTGGTCTTCGGTGCATTATTCATGGCCCAAAGAGTATTATTCATGAACTTGGGATTTTTGGTTCATTACATATACTCTATGTCTCTTTGTTTCAGATCTACATATGCTATTTATCTATCACTAGCAGCTTTAAGTTTATCTCTTATCACTTTCACTTCATCCTTTGTCTCTCTAACAATGTTAGGTCTAATTATTTTGTCTTTTTCCTAACTCAGTCCAATATAAAAGTGTTTTACATTTCCTTCCATTCAAGGCTTCAAAAGGAGCTATCAGTATACTAGACTGATAACTATTGTTATAAGTGAATTCCATTCATGGGAGATGATTGCCCTACTTTCTTCAAACTCTACATCCAAGATCTAACATATAAACAATTTTTGTCATTAAAACTAATCCATAAACAAAGGAGCTTCTAAAATTAAAAACATTACCTAAATAAATCTTTCTAATTGACCATTAGTTTATGGATCGAATGCTATACTAAAGGTTAGCTTAGTAACTAATGCATTTTGCAAACTCTCTTGTAATTTTGAAATGAGCCTAGGTTCTTTATCTAATATGATAGACATAGGTACTCCATGTAATTTGACTATCTCATTAATATATATTTTGCAAATTGCTTAAGAGAATAGCCTTGTCTAATAGGAAGAAAGTGAGCAGTCTTAGCATGTAATAATTGAGAATCATAGGGCTTATGAATAGCACTTCTTGGGATGTGAGTAGTATTTCTCGAGAATCGACACTAAACCTATTATATCAAAGTATTGTTTATAATATAATTATGGGAAAATTTTGAAATGAAAATAAGGTTATTAAAAAGGTTAAAATCAGTAATAAAGTTTTTATGATGGTCTAAGGTGAGCATTAACCTAGTTTAGGTTGAACTAATAAATTCAACATTTTTTCTCAAATTAACTCAAGAATATTTCAAATTGATAGTAACTATCCCAAAGAGTCTAAAGGTATTGGCATTGGAATTTTTGAACATTAAGAGAATTTATTAAAAATCAAACATGGAAAAAGAGTTAGTTATATATCAAATTTTCAAGCTTTTTGCATATGGTTTGTTTGGGACCATCGAGTAACATTATGTATTGTTATTTGGGATCATAAGAGATGTTAATTTGTATATGGAATTAAAGGAATAAAATTAAGGAAACCAAAAAGACATTAAAAGAAGTATATATGGGCCTTTAATCATGGGCCATTGAGTCTTTCTAGATTTAATCTTAGCCATTTATTTAAGTCCCTATATAAGTTAATTTTTAGTCTTATGAGAGAGGCAATTCTAGCCCTCTTTTTTTCCCAAAGGTCATTAGCCATAGGTGGTTCATAAGCTCATTTAAGCTCCTTTCCCTCATCATAACCCATTAATTCTTACACCAAAATAGCACCTTATGACCTAAACAGTCATTTCCAAATGCCAATTATCAAGATTGAAGAGTTTTATTAGGGGAATTTTGGATTCTAAACTCTTGGATGAATAGTACCTAACTCTTGAGTAAGTGGTTTTTATTTGGGTTTGATAATTTTTTTAGGTGCCTAAAGGTCCCAATTGAAGGTTTATAAAGCTACTTTGAGCTAATGATAAATATATGTTTTCATATGAAGTTTTGTATGTAATGGAGTTATATCTTTATGCAAATGAAGAAAGGAAAAGCCAAAAAAAGGGGGAAAAAGGAAAAATAGTAGATTGAATTGCTTAAAGTCCTATTTGGAATATTTGCTATGTGTATCCAAGTTTATATAAGCTAAAGTTATGTTAAAGTGTGTATGTGTAATTAATGTGAGTGTATAACATGTAATTAATATATTAATTGAATAAGCAATTAAAGTAAGTGATAAGTATCCACCTAATAATGAATGTATATGGAATAAACAGCAAGTGAAGTGCATGTCCATTATGGCCAAATGTGTAATGACCCGAAAATCCTGACTCTCGTGAATAGTATTTTTTTGAGGTGAATAGTGCTTCCCAAAACTCGAGTCGCACTAAGCATATCAGTGGGAAGCATTAATTATGAGAGAATTTTAGGTAAAGTTTGAAGCTAATCTAAAGTCAATTGGATAGTTAAAAATGCTAAAGAAGATTTTACAGCAGTGTCTTGTGAATAGTGCCAAAGGCAAAGTTGAACCATAAAATAATTCAAAAGTTGCTCAAAATAATCTTGAAATATTACAACCTGATACTTAAATATTTTGAATAAACCATTGGCTTTGAATTGGAATTTTTAGATATTGGGAAGTATTTTACCAAGTTTTTGGCTAACGAAAAATACTAATTTTTTTTAGTTTTCTTCGTCTTTCAAGCCCGATTCTTTTGGTATCTAAGAGATCCATATTTATCTAATTTTTCAAACCCATTTTAAGGAATTTTGACTATTCTAAAGGGGAGAAAAATATTATGGAACAATATAAAATAATTTTGTTTTAAAAAACTATAAATACCTAAAATTTCTTTTCCCTTCCCCATTTCCATCCCTTTCCTCCTCTTTCCTTCCTCTCTCTCCCTTCAAATCTAACACCCCTCATCTCACTTTTTCCTCTCTTTTTTTTCTTTATCCTCCACACCCACTTCAAAAATAGTTTTTGAGTGGTAGAGCATCCATAGATAAAGCTTTAGACACCAATGTTTCCTTATTTGGTGGAGAATTTCAGGAGGAATCGAGATTTCCTTACTGAGGTAAATAGTGACCAAATCATGATCGAGTAATTTTCTTTAAATTTTGATATTTTTCTTAGACCTTACGGGTGCCCAAGAGTGCATGTGTATGCTCATTTTATTTTTCAAATATATAGATGACTTTTAATGATTTTTCTAAGATCGAACTTATTTGAATTTGTAGGCAAGAATTTGAACTAATCTTTCCAAGGCAAGGAGAAGGCCTAGGATAGCTACAGGCATACATGATGACTTTTTTTTGGTATGTGTAATCACTTTAAAATGGATGAAAATGCATTAAAATTCAATAAGTGAATTTATTACCTATTGTCCATTAATGGCCATTATATGTGTAATGCATGAATTAGTTGAATATTGTTATATGGTGATGTTGAGTGATTGAATTATAGATGTTGTATGCATGCCATAAGGGGCCGAATGCCTCATGTAAGCTAGGTGCATAAATATTGCACTAGTTATGCCTTAAATGGTTATTTTTGTAAGCTATGGTGAAAAACAGTGAAAATGCAACTATGTATGCTTGCATGTGATAAAATGAACATGAGTGTGCTTATGGTAATGGCTGAATGCCTCTAAGGTGAAAATGATATGTTTTAGGTATTATGAAGGCTTATAGTGCATATGTGAGCATGTATGGATAAAATGGCATAAATGCATATGTAAGTGGTTTAACATGTTTGAATGTATGAGTGTATGCATGTGGGAGTGGCTGAATTCCACCATGACATAAATATGGACTTTTGCCAAGTAATGAGGCTTTATGTGTCTTATATCAATAAATGCCATACTATGTGTAAAATAGTGTGTTGATGTGAAATGTGCCTTTTATGTGAATGTTTGATGCTTTAGACATTATAAGGCATGAATGCATAATTATAATGTGGTATGAATGTGCTTGAATTGAGAAATGCATGTATGATGTATGTTGTGGCCATATAAGGCCTAGTGATTATTTAAATGGCATATGAAGTATTAATAAGAACTAAGATGCACATATGTGATTTATGATGTCGCTATGTGTTAATAAAGCTTGTTATGAAGTTTTTCACATAATTAAAAGCTTCATACTTAAGTTGGCCGAATGGTACATGACTTAAGCTTGAGAATGCAAGTGATGCTATATGTGATGTTTTGAGCTATTACACCATGGTAATGTGACCTTTTAGTGGTAATAAAGTTTATGTGAACCTAAGTTGGCTACACGATGTGATTATATTGTTATGCTATGAGCCTATGTTTTTAGGCCTTGCTAAGGTGAAAAATGGCCAATGAGATGTATTATGTGATAATGTGGTGTAAAATGTATAAATGGCTAAAATGACATAATATGATGAGTTTAATGATGCCTATAT
>CANXYI012226748.1:0-14171 GCA_948208565.1 Hura crepitans | reverse complement strand
CTAACATGTCAACAGGTGAAAGCTGAACACCAGATTCCTTTTGGATTGCTATATCCTATAGCAATACCAGAATGGAAGTGGGAGAAGGTGATAATGGATTTTGTGATGGGTTTACCTATGACCAAAGGTAAAAGTGATGTTGCATGGGTGATTGCGGATAGACTGACAAAAATAGCACACTTTATTCCAATTAGAATGGATTATTCTTTGGAAAAGCTAGCTAGACTATATATGGATGAAATAGTCAGACTCCATGGTGTACCAGTGACAATTATTTTTCATAAAGACCCTCATTTTACTTCTAGATTTTAGAAGAAGCTGCAAGAAGCATTAGGCACCAGATTGGCCCATAGTATAACTTTTCATCCTTAGACTGATAAACATTTAGAAAGGGTAATATATGTATTTGAGGATATGCTACGAGGTTATACAATTGAGTTTAAAGGTAGCTAGGATTAGTACCTATCTTTAGCAGAGTTTGCTTACAATAATAACTATCACTCAAGTTTAGAAATGACATCTTATGAAGCTTTATATGACAGATGATACAAAACTCCTCTATGTTAGAGTGAAGTTAAGGAAAGTAAAACATCAAGCATTGATTTCATCAAAGATGCAGAGCAAAAAGTAAAAGTGATCAGAGAGAGATTGAAAACTGTAGTTGACAAATAAAAATCATATGCTGACTTGAAATAGAGGGATATAAAATATGCAGTTAGTAAGGAAGTGTTTTTGAAAGTATCTATAATGCTTGTGCTCCGTGAACAGTGCCATAAGGTCTGACAAGTGCACCTAAGGTGTCGAGTCACTTACACGTATATCGAGGTAGTGACACAGGTCATGAACTTTAAAGGGTTTTAATTTGATGAAAAGAGCAAAATTTTAAAATTTAGTAGAAACAATAATTCATTTTGAACTGAAAGCTACCCCTCGGTGCAATAAAATTTTTTTGAGCCGGGATTGACTTAGGATGTCCCTGGATGGACTTAAAAATAGTGGACCTTAAAGCTCAAAAATTACATTGAGTCTAATGGTGAAAGAGTTTTTAGAATCGGGAGTCATTTGCAAATTCTTGTAATTTTTTAGGTTAGCATGCAAATCGAGGTTATTTGAAAACTGCCCTATCGAAGGAATTTGGCCATAACAATTTTATGAGTAAGTGGAGGGGTTTAAAATATGAATTTTAAAATAAATAGTGTAATTTTCAAAGGACCGAGTGAATCACTATGAATTTTTGAAGTTAGCCGTAAAAACTAAGATGGTTCAGGAGATTTCGGGATAGCCTTGACATGTTAAGATGGGGCCCACACCATGCCAAGTGGCTAAGCAAATTTTCCAAGGGGCAAATATCATTTGACAAGTGGAAATCCACTTAGATTGAAGAAAGAACTTCCTCCATTTCTACCTGATATTGCCAATGCTAGTGTGAGAGTCAACTAGCCATAACTTTTTCTTCTCTTCTCTAAAAATATTAATTTTGGTCTCTAAATTCAAGTTTGCCTATTAGACACCACAAGGAAAAGGAATTGTGCATAAAGGACTTCTTAGTTGGGAGAAAAATTACTAAAGTTTTTGGGTCTAGACAGTCCAAAATGCTGACCTAAAGGTGAGTCCATAGCTATTTCTCCTCCTTTTCATGGGATTTTTGGCTGCTTTTTGATGTTGAGTCATGGCTAACATCTATGTCATGATGTGTGTGAGGTGGTTGTGGCATTTAGATGGCATTTTGATGCCCACAGAGGAGGAGGGAAGCCAACATTGATTGCTGGCTAGTATGCTATTCTTAAGGATTCAAGGGACTCTATCACAAGTGAACTTCAAGCCTTCTTTTCATGTTTTAGAGTGCCTAGGATGTTGAATATTGATTTAAGGTGGCTAGAATGTTGAGTTTAAGAGTGATTTCCTTTTTGTTAGTGTTGAATAAGTGAACACTTTGTGAATTAGGGATTATGTTTCAAATAGCTTGCAAAGTTAGCTTATTTTCCTTATCAATTTTGATGGATATAGATGCTTAGCTTGGTTGTACATTGACTAAAATGTAAATTAAAAAATGTTTGGTATGTTAGAATGAAGATTTTGGCCATTTTAGTTGGAAATCATGATGAAATTTGGCATTGGTGCTTGTACCCGAGAACTATTTTTAGAGGATTTCATAGTGATGGTTAGTAACCTATAAGAAGTGGCTTGAAATTGGGTATATATGAGTATAGTTATGTATATAACATGTATGAATGGATGATATGTATGTGAAATTGGCGAGAAAACATATGTATGGGTATGATCTCAAAATGGCTCGATTGTATGTTAAGGAATGGCATGGTATGGAATATATGTATATCATGGTACACGATGTTCAATGGTGGGACATGTGGTGTGTGATATGTGTGTCACATGTATATGGCATGAAATGTAAGTAATCATGTATATAAGTATGGTATTATGTATGGTAAATAGAGGTAGTGTAATGTGTTAATAATTTGATGTAAAATGGTATAGAAATGGAAAGAAAGAAAAGTACTTAAATTGGGTTAATAGTGGCCTAAAATTTGCTTGAAAAGTGACACATAATTTGAGCATATGGTGCAATTAGTTTGATGATAATTTGAGATCATATTAGCCTAGTATGGCCTAGAGAATGAGTTAAATAGGACTTAAAACTTGACTAGAAATAATGACTTAAAAAGTAGCTTGAAATGAACTATGAAAACTGAACCTTTACTTGTGCCTTTGGGGCTAGATTTGAAACATATGTAAGAATGGCATTTATGCCTATTGTTTAGCCATGGATTTAGCCCAGATATGTTTGGTTTTGTGCCTATGAATGTGCTTAAAAAGATGTTGAAATCTATGTTAAATTTGGACCTAAAACAATCCTAGAATTGCATGTTGAAAAATGGTCGAAATGACCTGTACCCGTCTAGTTGACCAGTACCTGAACCAAAAATGTCACTGGATAGAAAGTGTTAGATTTTTGAATATTAATGCCATGATAAATTATAACATATTAAACCTTAAATTTTGGCATAATAGGACTTAAGATTTATTTTGGAATTTTTTCCCAATAGAGCCAAAATGGGGCTATACTAGATCTACTGAAAAATAAAGTATGTGAAAAAAATTTTAACTGCCTATTTTTGGTTAATAAACAAACTTAAATTGAACTACTTAGCCCATTAGTTAGACACCCACAGGATGGGTTGACTTATTAACTTAAGGTTTTGTAATTACTAGTTGTCTAACATTCAGGTAGCAATTTTATTGGTGGCTGGAGAGGTCTACGGACTGATCTCCATTATGTCACCCAGATGTTGATGATGTTTATTAGTGGCTAGAGAGGCCTGTGGCCTAATTTCCATTTTGTCACCTAGTTGTTGACGATACTTATTTGTGGTTAGGGAGGACTATGGGTTGATCTCCATTATGTCACATGGCTATTATTTACTTGTGTCTTGAGAGGCTATGGTTGATCTCTATTATGGCACACATATCAGTTAATGATGTAAGTCTATAATGGGGACCACTGCACCAATTTATTTTCCCTCTAGATCTAGTATCTTTAAGAGTCATCTTCTTAGTTGGGTTAGTGAATTAAATTAAGTAAATAACCATATTGATCATGGAAATAAGAATTAAGCATAATTGAATAGTATTTTCAGTGTTTTGATAGAATACAGGCTAAATGGTATTTTGGACATTTTTACACATATGTTATTAGATAAGTTGATTAAGGTTAGATATGCATACTATAAATGTAATAACTGCTTTAAATAACATATGTGAGTCAAAAAGACTATTTCAGTACTTATGAATATCTTAGGGGTATTTTAGTAATTTGGCACCCTATTTTATAATTAAATTACATAATGAAGTAAAAACCAATTATTAACTGCACATGTATTAAATAATATACTGCCATGATTTAAATGGTTTTAGTTTACAACTAAATATCTCGTATACTTAGCATACCTATTTTAGTGCGCAAGTACTCAGAAGCAAAATCCTACCTCATAAAGCATACTAATGAGAGTTCAGAGGATAATTGAGAAGGAATAAAAAGTAAAGGTTGTACTGTTTTGATATCTATGTACCTAGGTAAAATTGGGTAGAACTATGTATTTAAGCTCATATATGTGATGTATATAAGTAACGTAAACTACTGATGTAAATAAATAGTTTTATATGCTTTTCTTGTAAATGTATGTTTAGTTGTGGTGTGTGATGTTGATGTGAGCCCGAGACTCTATGTATGCATGCTTTTATTTATGGCCTGAGGCCTAAGTTTGATGTGTGATAGTTGTTGATATTAGGCTAGGAATAGGGGACCAAATGTGTCCAAGAGATGTGATAAGTAGTGTTGAAGTGTTTGTAGGTGAATAGTAATTTTAGGATAATGACTCGAGTAGGGGTCGTGTTACCAAATTTTTAAATGGTGCTAGATTGTGTTCGATTCTCCTTGTTATGGTTGAACCATAAAGATACTAACCTAAATGGATTATAGGAACTGACCAAAGTGATTTTAGAGTCAGATAGGATTGTCTAGTGTGGCATAAGTAAAAGCTAAACGACTTATCAAGGGGGAAATTTTAGGATGGGTGACCTGGCGGGAAGTGCACTGCTTATTAGGTTTCTTCAAGAATCTAGTAGGGGTGTCATAGTATCTCTATGGAAAAAGGTGCTAAGATTTGAGTAAAAAGGGAAGCTGAGTCTTAGGTTTATCGGACCCTATAAAATTACATAAAGGGTTGGGCAACTAGCTTACAAGTTAGCATTGCCATTTGAGCTACAATAGATACATGATGTTTTCCATGTTTCTATGCTCAAGAGGTACAGATCAAATCCTTCACGGTTTCAATGAAAAACATTAAAGTATAGCCTAATTTAAGCTACGAAGAGGAGCCTGCATAGATTTTTGCTTATGAAGTGAAATAGCTAAGGAACAAGTACATACCATTTGTTAAAGTGTTATAGAGACATCATAAAACTGAAGAGGCTACATGGGAGCCCAAGGAATAGATAAGGACACAACATCTACACCTTTTTACTTCAAGTAATTTTGAGGATGAAATTTTCTTAAGAGGGGAAAAATTGTAATGCCTATGTGTTAAGGCTCTATGAATAGTGCCACTGGGTTCAGGAAGTATGCCTAGGGTGTCTAGTCACTTTCACGAATTAAGGTAGTGGCATTAGTCATGAAACTTTGAGGGGCTTTAAATTTATGGAAAAGGAAAATTTTAAAAATTTAGCAAAACTAATAATTCATTTTGGGCTGTAAGCTATTAATCTATGGGGTTAAACTGATTCAGGCCAGGAATGACAAGGGATGTGCCTAGACAGACTTTAATATATCGTACCTTAAAGCTCAAAAATCACACTGAGTCCATTAGTGAAAGAATTTTTGAATTTTGAGGTCGTTCGCAAATTCTCATAATTTTTAAGTTTGGCATATAAATCGAGGCAATCTCAAAACTATCCTATCGATAGAATTTATCCTCAAAAATTAACGAGCATATAGATGGGATTAAATGAGGAATTTTAAAACAAATGGCATAATTTTTTGAGGTCCCTATGATTTTAAAAATTTTCTGAAGTTTCTACCTAAATTGAGCCATTTCAAAATGGTTCGGGTGGTTATAGGACCCACCTATGCCAAGCCAACTAGCCTAAGGCTATTACACTTGTTAAATGCACCAAGCCATGTGGCAAAATCCACTAAAAATAACATAAACTCTTTCCTTCTTCTTTCACTAGATCGAGGCCACACCAGAGAGAAAACTCCATTTTTATGCATTTCTCCAAGCTTTTTCCTCTTGCAATTGTCACCTAAATTCACTACTTATATGTTAATGAATTAAGGGAAACATAATTAAGGAAAAAATAATTTCAATAATTAATTCAAATACATCAAAGGGACCAAGGTCAAAAGGCATTTCTAGTAAAGGCATTAAGCTTTCAAGGTGAGTTCTTCATGGTATTTATTGAATTTTCTAAGGGATTTTGAATTGGAATGGCTGCCTATGGATGCTTGGAATTGTGATGAAGTATGTGTGTGTATGGTTTTCAAGGAATTAGAGAGGAGACATGGCTTAAAAAGGGGGGCTAATTTTTATGAAGACTAAGCTAGAATTTCATGGTTTGAAGGCTTGAAGTTGTGGGGAAATCATCTTTTTGTGAATAAGGTATGTAAAATCATACCATTTACTTCATGCCCTCCCATCTTTTGTGACTTGAATATGGTAACTGAGTATGGAATAGTCATATGGGTGGTGAAAATTATGTATTGGGTTTAGGTCTTGTAGTGATCGAGAGGTATTTAGTAGTGTATATGGTATATATGGCATGTGTGATTAGGAAAAAGGGTGTGATATTAGCTTGTGTGTGATGGCATGACATGTATAGGTAAGAAAAGCTATAACTAAAGCATTTGTGTGCTTGTGGATGACATGACTGTGGCATATATGAAAGGTACATTAAACTAAATAGCATGGTAATGGCAATGTGTGTGCATGTGTGTATGTTTACATGATAAAATAACATGTGTATATAAGCTTGGAAATGAATAAAAGCATGAATAGGACACCTAGCTACTTATGGCTAAGAGCTTGCATAAGGGTATGTTAAGTATATGGCATGTAAATTTGATAATTAGTATGGTTTGTGGTTTGGTTTTAATAGAGAAGTTAGGAGGCTATATGGAAATGCATGACTTATAATTGTGTGTAAGTGTATTAGTTATGGCCGAGACATACAATAGGCCTATGCTACCTTAAGTGGCATAAAAGTGCAAATGTATGTGCATAAATGTGTTTAAGCTATGGATAAAAGGTTAAATGTATGATAGATACTATGAAAATGCATGATCAAGGATAATAGATAGCTATACCAGAGAGCTAAGTCTAAGAAAATAACATGGGAACTTTGGTTAGGTGTATGTAATTAGCATGTGTAAGCAAGCTTAACATAATGGACATGAAATGGCATAGTGGCTTGACATAATATAGGTAATTGCATGTAATGTGCATGGCATAAAATGAATGCTTGACTTGTATCTTAAAAGACAAGTAAAGGCTTAAGAAATGAGCTTGAACATTGGTCTAAAATGGAACATAAACTATGCTAAAAAGGGAACTTGAGTATTTGCTTGAAAAGTAACTATAATGTGTGCCTAAAATGGCACTTATGATGTGATTATATGGCATGGCTTGGAAGCCTATTTTGTGGCCTTATGAATGGCCTAATTGGTATTGACTATAGGCCTATGGAAAATGTGAATTGAATGGTGAAAACTGTACTAAAAATGGATGTGAAATAGACCAAAAATGATTGTTGCAAACTAAGCAAATGACCTATAACTGTCTAAATTGATCATTACCTAAATAAAAATTGGACATGGATAGTAAATGAACAAGAAATGATAATTCAATGTGGGATAAATATAAGGATAATAAGACTTAAATATTGGCTATCATAAGACTTAAAAATTGACTCGATATAGTCTAATTATGGTTATACCAGATCGGGCTAAAATTTGACTTTAAGGAAAAAATAATAATTATCTATTTTAAATTTAAGTACATTAAAAGAAGTTAATCAATTAAGAAATAAACATAAATTAAGGTTAATGGTCCATTAGTTAGACACCCACTGGATGGGTTGACCGATCAATTTAAGGATTTAGCAGCTGCTATACTATTTGATTTTTAAGAAGGGTCGATAGAGTGGTTGAGGTCTATTTTCGGGCCACTATACTAGTCTGTTGGAGAGATCATTTTATGACATGCACAATTGGTAATATTTATTAGATTATGCCAGTACAGCAGTGTAGGTCCCAAAGGGCCACTGCACTAGTCTATTAGGCGGACTAGATTGTGCAATTAATTTGGATATATGATTCGGGAGGTCTACGAACTAATCTATATTATGTTTATCAGGTCGGTGTAGCAGTCAGGGTCTAAAATGTAGACCACTACACTATTTTAGCTCCCTCTAGGTCCAATGTATTAAAGTGTCATCTATCTAGTCAAGCCTATTAATTTAATGAGATAAATGACCTATAAGCACTGATAATATAGATATTATTAAATTACTTAAATTTTGAGTAATTAACCGAATGAATAATGAATTTATATAATCAGGGGTATTTTGGAAATTTGATATTTACAACATATTTATTGATGTGATACATTAATGTTAATGGCATAAATTAACAAATTACTTAGTTTACAATAATTAAATGGATGATTGAATATTGTTTATATAATCAGGAGCATTTTGGTCATTTTGACAAGTGTATTTTAAATATTGACATAATAACCTGAATAAATTGATATATATGTATGATAACAACTATGACATGATTTAAATGCTTAAATTCACCACTAAGTATATTATATACACAACCTACCTATTTTTGTGTGTAGGTAATCATAATAGAGATATAGCCTCATAGTGCGTGCATTCAAGGTTCAGAGGACAGTTTTGACAAGGTTGCTATATGATTAGTATATAGTTTTGCACTCAATGTACTTAGGTGGGAAAATGGGTACCATGTATAAGGAACTTATAATATGTATTTATAGATGTAGACTGTGTTTATAAATAAGTAAACTATCAGACTGTGTGAATGTATGGCATTATTTATTAGGTGTTTGGTATGTGAGCCTGAGGCTCTAGATTATGGATTATCTAATTATGGCTTGAGGCTTGGGTTGATGAACTGATAGACAAATGATGCTAGGTTGATTATTTAGGGGACCAGGTTGGTCTAAAGGATGCAATATAAATTTATTGAAGTGTTTTTAAAGGGTTAAGAAATTTGGATAGTGACCCAAATAATCGTTATGCTATCGAATTTTAGGAAAATTTTGAATAGCCATAGCTAACTATTTTTAGGCATATATAAGTTGTCGTGACCTTGAGCTAAGCTAAGAAAAAAACCAACTTTGGAGTTAGCAAAATCAAATAATAAGAAATCGATAAAAGTTAAATGATTAAACTAGAAGGACAATTTCAGAAGGTGTCACATTTGGTGGTATCAGAGCATAAGTTTAATGTTCCTAGGTAACGTACATAAGTGTAACTATCTAGTTCTAAATTCTTCTAAACTAGAACACTATATGAGGTTAATAGGTCATTTCTTTTGTAGTAATAAATGGCTGATCAGGTACCCAAAGGAGGGGCCAAGGAAGTAGCTAGTTTTGCACTTACAACAATATAGGTGGCAGGCAATACATTAGTACCTGAACTTAGTAATGCTGCATATTAGCCACAACCATAAGTTCATAGCCAATAACATGCAGAAGCATCTTCGACTTTGTTATGGCAGATAGTGGATTTGCTTAGACACACTATTGTTATTGCTATTCCACCTCCTCCTCTAGCTCCAGTACCACCTCCCCCATTAGTTCCTCTATAAAAAAACACACTTAGAAAGGCTGAAGAAAATAGGGGAGGAAGGAAGATGATACTGCCATGGCTAAGTACTTGCTAGATAGAACATTTAGAATTTTGGAGTAGTTGAAATGTATAAAAGGAAAAAATTACTAGTGTGCCACTTATCTCCTTCAAGAAGAAGTTTATAGTTGGTGGAACACTATCAAGAGGAGAAAAGGACTTGTAAACTTGACCTAGGATTTTTTCCTTAAAGAATTTAGGAAGAAATACATACTTGACTAATATAAAGATAAAAAGAGACAAGAGTTTCTTGACGTGAAGCAAAGAAAGAGGACTATGTCAAAATATAAAAAAGATTTCACTAAGCTGTTAAATATGCTAAAGAATTTATTCCCAATGAAGAAGAGAAATGTAAGAGATTTTTTATGAGCCTGAATGTAGAGTTGAGAATGCAGATAGCAAATCCCAGAGAGAAAGATTTTGCAGTACTAGTGGCAGTTGCATATAACATGGAAGAAATGATATAAGAGAAGAGGAATGTCTTTTAAAGAAAGAGGTAGCTCGCTATGGGATAGTTCAGTGCAGTGTTAGGGGATAATAAGAAATGAAGAGAGGGACAGTTTCAATCTCAACCTAGATCTTAGTTTCAATTAGGGTATCAAGGGCAGAGACAAGCACTGTCCCAGAGATCTAGACAAGCCTTTACAGGTAGATATCAATTACCTTCCCGAGCTAATAGTGCTCTTAGTATAAGAAGTGATAGGAATGGACCCTCAACTTGTAATACTTGTCAGAAGAGACATTACAAGCAGTGTAGATTGGCCAAAAGAGGAGAGTGTTTTAATTATGGTGCCGAAGACCATTATAAAAGAAAGTGTCCTTAGAGATAGCCAAAGGCAGAATAGAGGAGAGCAACCTAGTGTTAGTTAGGGTACAAGATTTAAGGCTTGTGCTATAGCTAGACAATAAGCAGTGAGAGCCAAAGAAAAGGCTATAGCACCAGATGTCATAACTAGTACTTCTTTTTATTTAATGTTCTAGTTTTGGCTTTGATAGACCCTAGTTTTACTCATTCCTATGTATGTACCACATAAGCACATAATAGGGGGTTAGAGCCTGAACATGTTGATATAGATATCAGAGTCAGTCATCCTAAAGGATAGAGTGTGATTATGAATAGGGTATGTAGGCAGTGTTCTATAGTGATTTATGAATATCAATTTTCTACTGATCTGATTGATCTACCATTCCATGAGTTTGATGTGATACTAGGAATGGATTGGTTGACTAAGCATTAAGCCATAATTGATTGTAGACATAACAAGCTAACACTCTAGATTGTAAAGGGATAGACAATGATAGTGGATGAGAAGAGAAGTCTTCTGAATAATCTTATCTCTAGTGTTATAGCATAGAAACTTCTTCGAAAGGGGTGTGAAGCCTACCTAGCTTATGCCTTTAATACTAATACCTCTATCTCCAATCTTGAACATATTCCAATTCTTTTTGAATTTTTTAATGTATTTCTTGATAAGCTGCTAGGTTTACCACCTTAGAGAGAACTTGACATTGAAATTAAGGTATATCCTGCTACAACACCAATATCCATTGCTCCTTATAGAATGGCACTTGCTGAATTAAAAGAACTGAAAGTGTAACTATATGATTTATTAGACAAGGATTTTATCAAACCCAGTGTATCTCCTTAGGGAGCACCTATGATGTTTGTAAAAAAGAAAGACAAGTCACTCCAACTGTGTATTAATTATAGGCAGCTAAATAATGTGACTATGAAAAATAAATATCCTTTACCCAGAATAGATGACCTTTTTTATTAGTTGAGAGGTGTAAGTGTGTTTTCAAAAATTGATATGAGATTTAGGTATCAATAGTTGATAATTAGAGAGGTTAATACACCTAAAACTAACTTTAGAGCCCAGTATGGGCACTATGAATTTTTGGAGATGCCATTTGGGCTCATTAATGCTCCAGTAGCCTTTATGGACCTGATGAATAGGGTTTTCCAACCTTATCTAGATGAGTTTGTTATAGTGTTCATAGATGACATTCTGGTGTATTCTAGAAATAAGGAAGAACATGAATAACATCTCAAGGTTATGTTGCAAACTCTGAGGGAGAAGCAATTGTATGCTAAGCTTAGTAAATGTGAGTTTTGGCCAAGTGAAGTTATATTTTTGGGGCACATAGTTTCAACAGAAGGGATCAAAGTTGACCATAATAAAGTGAAGGCAATGTTAGAATGGGAACCACCAAGGAATGTAATAGAAATATAAAGTTTTCTAGGATTAGCAAGGTATTACAAGAGATTTGTGAAAGGGTTTTCCATCATTGCTACTCCTTTAACAAGATTGATTAGAAAGAATTTCAAATTTGGATAGGATGATAAATGTCAAGAAAGTTTTGAGAGTTTGAAGAAGATTTTGATAGAAGCTCCTATCCTAATTCAACCTGAACATGGTAAGGATTTCATAGTGTATAGTGATGCTTCACTAAATGGTTTCGAATGTGTGTGTAATGTAGGATGGAAAAGTAGTAAACTATGTTTTAAGATAGTTGAAGCTACATGAGAGGAACTATCCTACTGATGACTTGGAGCTAGCTGCTATTATATTTGCTCTAAAATGTGGAGGCACTATCTATATGGTGAAAAATGCTATATCTACATAGACCATAAAAGTCTAAAATACCTCATTATTGAGAAGGAATTGAATTTGAGATAGAAAAGGTGGTTAGAGCTAATAAAAGATTATAACTATTTAATTGATTATCATCCGAGGAAAGTGAATGTGGTAGCTGATGCTTTTAGTAGGAAATTCATGGTAACTATAAAAGCTATGAATGCTAGACTACAATATACTCTAAAAAATGCTATTCTAGCTGAGTTATAGGTGAAACCTGATTTTCAACAGTAGATTAAATAGACATAGATGAAAGATGTGCAATTGGCTCATATGGTAAGTAAAGTCAATGAGGGGAAGGCCACAGGGTTTGAATTAATAGAAGATGGATGTTTGTATAACATGAATAGGTTGCATGTACCTAATACAGATGACCTAAGGTTATAGATACTAAGAGAGGCATATGAAGCTCTTTATTCTATGCATCCTTATTATATTCTTTATATAAGTAGGGCCATTTTTATAATTTTGACAAGTGTATTTTAATTATTGGCATAATAACTTGAATAAATTCATATTATCACTATATATGTGTATGATAACAATAGTGACATGATTTAAATGCTTGAATTCATCACTAAGTATATTATATACTCAGTGTACCTATTTCGATGCATAGGTAATCAAAATAGAGATACAACCTCATAGTACGTGTAGTTAAGGTTCAGAGGATAGTTTTGACAAGGTTGCTATATGATTAGTATATAGTTTTACACTCAATGTACTTAGGTGGGAAAATGGGTACCATGTATAAGGAACTTATAATATGTATATATAGATGCAAACTATGTTTATGAATAAGTAAGCTATTAGACTATGTGAATGTATTGCTTTATTTATTGAGTGTTTCATATGTGAGCCTAAGGCTCTAAATTATGGATTATCTGATTATCGCCTAAGGCCTGTGTTGATGAACTAATAGATAGATGATGCTAGGTTAATTATTTGGGGCACCAAAGTGGGTCCATGAGATGTAATATGAAATTATTAAAGTGTTTTTACAAGGTTAATAAATTTGGATAGTGACCTGGACAACCATTATGTTGTTGGATTTTAGGAAAAATCTGAATAGCCATAACTGACTATTTTTGTGCATATATAGGTTGACATGATCTTAAGATAAGCCAAAAAAAACAAAACCAATTTTGGAGTTAAGCAGAATCAAATAATAAGAAATCGATAAAAGTTAAACGAATGAACCAAAAGGACAATTTTTGAAGGGGTGACCTAGTAGGAAGTGCACCTTATTAGGTTTCTTTGAGAATTTAGTAAGAGGTGTCATAGGTCCCAATAGAAGTAGTGGTAAGATTCATAATCTTAGTGCTAAGGGTAATATCAAAAAAAGAGAAAAAGTGTTGGTTTTGTAATAAGAAAGGCCATAGAAAAGAAGAGTGTCAAAATATAAGAATTAGCTAGAGAAGAAGAATAAACAAGATAAGTCTGCTTTATTTTGAATCCTATTTAGTTGTGTTCCTATTAATTCTTAGTGGATTGATACTATTGTACTATGCATATTTGCATTAATACATAAAGATTTGCAAACAAATAAATGCAAATGAATTAAAAAGCTCTTTGTTCATAACGAATGGACTCAAAGTTAAAGTTAAATATATGGGGTCTGTTAGTTTACTTTTAGTCTTTGTTTTTAGTTTAAAGTTGAAAGACATTATTTTATGCACTCTCAATAAGATAGAATTTGATTTATGTTAAGAAACTTGATTTGAAGAGTTATGTTTTAAAAATTGGTTTTAGAAAAGTTGAGTTTTCTTCTAATTCTTTTATTATTTGGCATACATATTTATGTGATGACTTTTACAGACTTTCTTTGACTAAATTAATCATTTTTTATGCATGTTGAAAAAATAATTTTTAAAGGACTTTTGACTAAAGAAACATCTTTTATGTTATGGAATAAATGTTTGGGAATATTTCTAAAGGAAGAGTTGAAAAGCTCATAAAAGATAAGATTTTACCTCCTCTTAATAAAACCAATTTTGAAAATTTTGTTTAACGCTTTAGAGGTAAACTTACTAAAATAAAAAGAAAAGGTTCTATTCATAATCAAAATCTTTTAAAGGTTAT
>CANXYI012226743.1:0-15610 GCA_948208565.1 Hura crepitans | reverse complement strand
GCCACCTGAGGCTACACTGGACTGCCCAGTAGCAAACTGTCTCTTCCTCTAAAAGAAGTCTCTCTTATCTTATACCATCTCTTCCATATCATATGCAGATGCTACTAACACTACAAAATTTGTCACCCTCGAGTTAGCTATCTGCATCCTCAATTCTATATTCAAGCCCTTCAAAAATATCTTACATTTCTCCTCTTCATTAGGAATGAACTTTTCAGCATATTTTATCAATTTGGTAAAATCATGTCTTAGATCTAAGAACTCTTGTCTCTTTTTATCCTTGTATAAATATGGAATGTACCTTTTTTTGAACTCTATTAAGAAAAACTCCCAAGTGAGATCTATTATTGCCTTCTTCTTTTTAATAGTATCCCACTAATGAAATGCTTCTTCCTAAAGGAGAGAAGTTTTACGCTTTAAGCTTTCTTCCTCTGTACACTCTAACTATTCTAGATTTTTAAAAGTTCTCTCTAACTAGTACTCTAGTTATGCTGCATCATCCTCCTTTGTACCTAAAAAGTCTATAGCTCCCATCTTTTTAATCCTCTCTAAAGGTGTCTTTTGTAATGGAGATGGTAAAAGAGGTGGAATAGCAGCTGTAAAATTATGTTTGAGCATATCCACTTTCTACTGTAATAGTGTCGAGGATTCTCATGTCTATGGTTATGCTCTCGCTATTATTGCTGTGCAACATCACTGGGTTTTAGTATGGCTACACTACCAGCTCTCCCCTAAATTATGGTAGGGCCATAACTAGCCACTTCTTCTCCCTGGTCTTTGGGTATTTGATCACTCATCTTGATCAATTACAAAAAGAAATAGAACATATCAGCCACTTAGCATTGAAATAGTTTAGAAAAAACAATATTAGATATTGGGACTCATGTAAAACACCTAGGAACATATAACTTATATTATGATACCACCTAATGTGACACCCTTTATCGGTCTACTAAGAAATTCGACAGGCGATGCATTTCCTACCAAGTCACCGATCCTAGAATTACTCTAGGTGTGCACTCCTTAACTCTTAAAGACTATTTTAGAACTTTATCAAATGTTGCTTAGGTTCTCAGTCTAACACTTAAACAAGTTCATATGTGGTATAATATATCTAGAAAACACATTTTATAGACATTCTACATGAGATAGAAAATTGTGTAGCATAATAGTTTCCCAGGTGACATGCCAAAATTTTTTCACCTATAAAAGCCCTTCTAATATTAAAAATATCACTTTACCTCCTTCTAGACCCTTGTTGTCCCCCAGCCAAACTCAACACACAAAAAACACATCAGAATCGCACAGGGCCTCAGGCCTACAGTTATAAAAAATAATAAAAGCAAGCCATTCGAAAGAACTACCTATTTATATACATTACACCTATTCTTTTTATATATAGACATAAACAGCCTTTAAGCATGCTAAACCTATAACCCATAGTATTTACATGAGTGCTAACATAACAAAACAAAGAAAAAGACTTTATATACCCTTTAAAATCTGTGCTGCTACACTGCATGATCTCTAAAGTTGGACTGCTTATCATTGCAACCTGCACACCAAAACACCTGCTATGCTAAGTATAAAACTTAGTGGTGAATTTAATGTATTTAAAACATGTTATATGCAATGGTTCACATGCAATAACAATATGACTATCAATATGTATTGTGTGAATGATATATCAGTTAACCTATGCACTCTAGGTGATTTGACACATTTTCCCAATAATTACCATAATGCCATTATGATGATTTCAGTTAATTATTTATGCAGTAACTTGCCATCAATGAAATCTATATATTAATTCAATTTAATTTGATAGGCCTGACTAGATAGACTACACCTAAGACACTAGACCAAGAGGGAGCCAATAAGTTATATAGCGGCCCATATTTTAGACCCCAACCACTGCATCGGCCTAATTTGATAGCAGGGATTAGCTCACCTAAACCTCCCATTACCAGATAAAAGATAGCAAGGATCAGTGTATGGACCTCCTAATATCTCTAACAAATCAACCACCAATCATATTGTGGATAGTAAAGATCAGTCCATAGACCTCCTAGTATCCAAAAATCATAGTAAGAACTTTAGTGGATAGCAAGGATCAGTCCATAGACCTCCTAATATCTAGATAATCATCAACATCAAACACTTTTAATGGATAGTAGGGATCAGTTCATAGACCTCCCAATATCTAGAAATCACAGTAATTATCTAGCAACTGCCAATCCTTAAGTTGACCGATCAACCCATCCAGTGGGTGTCTAACTAATGGGCCATTTGGCCATATTTTATTACCATTTATTTAATGATCATCATATTATAATATTTAAAAGTGAAAAATAGATAGTTATAAATATATTTTGATAGCCAAAATTTTACCTGGACAGTTACATGTCATTTTTAGTCCTACGAAATAGTTATAAGTCAATTTTTCTAAGGCCTTTTAGGTCACTTCTTTAGGCACAATTAAATTTAAATCAAGTCTAGTATAAGCCATTATTTTAAACTCAATTATGTTCTTGTTCAAGACCATTCACAGTGTATAAATTTTTAGGTCAGTTTACTAGACAATTATAGGTCATTTTTATATTTTACATATGTAATTATAGGTCCAAAAACAAATCCTTTCAAACCATTTTTCCATGCCACTTGGGCTCATTTCCATTTATAATCATAGGCCTAAAGCTATATCAAATTGTACATGCCATATCAAATTGTACATACCAAAAAGGCCTTGAAAGAGGCTTCAAACTCATTTCATATAAGCCTTATAAAATGTCTAAACTTAAGGTACAATTTATACACCAATTTAGGTCCATTTCGAGGTCAATTCCACTATACCATTTTAAGCCATTTTCAAGTCTCTTTTTAGCTACTTCCTAACCTTAAATACCATACTAATATTTATACATTTCATGTTTTATTTCTTATACATGTTCATCTATCTCATGCTAAATGCACATTACATAATACAAGCCAATTATGCCATGCTATTATCACACCCACATACCATGCCATGCCATACTAATCTTGCAAAATTTACCTCACATACCTCTCAGCCAATGCTTGACAATGGCTATATACATGCTTTTCATCCCATTCAATCACACACACACATACAATGGCATTATTTAATCTTCCATATACATACACAATGCACATATCATGCAAATCAAGCCATTACATGCCTTATACATGTCTCGACCATACCAAGAAACCACACACATGCATTTCTCACTAAATTCACAATATATACCTATAATGCCATCCCTAATGTACCAATTCCCATTCAATGTGTCATGTTAACTTCCCATACACCTAGCTTCCACCTCAAAGGAACCTCTTGACCAACTAAGGCATATTACCAACACCTTCATTTTTCACCATACACATGTGTAACTCATTTATTTCTATGTCAAACACACTAGAAACCATCACCTTTTTATCTAATTCAAGCTATACACTTAACACACACACACACACACACATACTAACCTTTTGACCAAAGTAAGGCCATAACAATTTCTTCATTCTTTCCATCCAATCACCACACAATTCATACATATAACATTGTTGTAACCCTACCCATTTCCACAGGAAACAGGCAAGGTGTGCTACTTCCTGCTGAGGTCACCTATCCTTGGATTTTCCTAGGGGCCTTTCATTTAACTGCTACATAAGTTTGACCAACTTTGATTAAACCTACCCATTTAACCTTTCTCTTTATTTATCCTTATATTCTTGCCTATTTCAATTTGTTAAAACCCTAGTTTAGGACTATAAGACATTTATAGACAATTAAGCAGTATAACAGCTACCCGGGCAACAAATCCCAAATTAGCCTGAAGAACAGAACACTTCTAGACCAATTTCCCATCACTTCTTCTTTCTGGACCCTTTTGGTTCTTCAGATCACAATCAATACCAAGCCATATACAATAAATAGAACACAGGGTCTCAAACCCATCAACACATAGTCATACATAAATAGATTAATATTAACATGCAAAACTATACACATACATAAGTTTTCAAATATCAGGTTAGCTTACAACCTATAGCCCACTCTAGTCTAATATACACTAGTGCATACCACTACAACACAAAAAGAAAAGTATAATCCCAAAAAACTCGACAATAGCTACACTAGAAATGTCTAGTGCTGATCATCACTTACTTTACTGCCTATGTATCAAAATGCCTACATGTTAAATATAAAACTCAATGGTAGAATAGATCAAATATAAAATGTCAGACATGCATACATGCGACATGCAACATTCCATTCATATAGCAATCACCCTAATTCTTTTAAGTCCAGTGTATTTTCAAGTTTAGCTAACTTATTAATCCTTTAGTCTAGTTTATTATAATATATGCCCATGACGAACAAATAACTTTTTAAAATACTAGCTAGTGGGAACTATCCTATGAAGTGGCCCACATTTTAGGCCTCGGTAGCTGCACCTACCTCGCCAGATAGTAATGATTAGTCTGTAGACCTCCCAATATCTATAAATGGGATAGCAAGGATTAGCCCTATGGGACCTCTTAATATCCCAATCACATCACCAACCATCTTAGGTGGATAGTAAGGATCAGCACCGTAGGACCTCCCAATATCCACTAATAGAAAAATGGGTAGCACGGAACAGCCCAGGTGGACCTCCCCATACTTTACTATGCAGGGTTCATCTCAAAACCTCAACAGTTGCACCCACCACAACCAACACATAGCAATAGCCTTAGGAGGACCAAACTGCCTAGCAGCTGCTAACTCCTTAGTTGACCGGTCAACTAATCCAGTGGTGTTCAACTGATGGGCCAATGACTAATTTAGACCATTAATCTTTATATTGTTGATTTCCAAATCCCTTATTTTACTAAGTTACATATTATTACAAAATGCACACATAATACCAAAATTTTGTCTACGGTTGCAAACTTACTATTCATTTGGTAACTTTATGAGACTGACACTATTCATATGGTCATTCTTTTGTGTCATGCCTTTCCCAAACTAGCCCATACAAAGTCCAACTCTCATCAATTCCATAATCATTCATTTATATCCCATAATTACATTACAATATACAAAGTCATGCCATGTTACTACTCCTATTACACTTACATCATTAAACCACTATTTTACCCAAATTATATGCCAATTGTGCTACCACCATTATCCATTTCTAATTTGGGATTTATACACTTTCTAACCTCACCATTTCCTCACCTAGCATACCGTAACCATGTTTAAACATACCAAGTTCCATTACACACCTATTTCGATGAAAGCATATATCCACACATACACATGCATTTCTTTACAATTCAACATACCAAACCTAATATTTTCATGCTAATAACATTAATATAACCTCATTTTACCTAATCACCATGCAAACACCAAAAATCATGCAATTCCATGGAAGGTATATACGCATAAATATGGCATACACAAAGATGTATTAAATTTAAGCCTATTCCATATACCTAGGGTGTGAAAAACACCCTTTTCTCCACCACTTTAGGGCTTGTGTGCTTAGTTTTCGTCACTTGAATCCTTAAACCCTAATCATAGAAAATTTGACCATAGAAATATTCTCAAAAATTATCTAGAGCTCCAAATAAAAATCTAAAACTATGCTAATTCTTAGAATACTCTAATATACCCATATTAAAAATAAAAATTGAGTTTGGACCACTTAAACACAAAACTTGCCATTATTCACTTAAGTGACACATGTCCTAAATTAAGCCTCCTTTCTCAATTATGTCTAAAGAAATGAAATCTAGAGAGTGTGGTGGTTCAATTTCATATAATTTTTTTAAGTTTTAGAGGAGAGAAGAGAGAGAAAATTAAAGAAAATGGTGAAAGGAGAGAGAAGGGTGGTGTCGACTTATGGAGGATCTCAAGGTTAAAGAAAGACTTTAGCACATGTGAGGATGCCCACATGTGTGACATATTAAATATGTGTGGGTGGTTGCATAGGATTGCAACATGTGGCTATCTAATGGCTAGGATTCATTTTATGTCAGTTTTGGCTTTGGAAATTCCTAGAAAATTCTTTGGACCTCCAAAAATTCCCATTTTAGTTTTAAAAATCCTCGATTAGTGTAACTAAGGCCCACATAAAATTTTATATCAAAATTCAATGATTGACTTTTTGACACTATTCACTCACTAGAATAAAATATTCAGAAAAAGTATCTATCGACCTCAAAAAATTAAAACTCCTTCTCCATCATACTCATTGGAATTTTTGAGGTTTAAGGTATGGTATTTTCAAGTCTGTCTGGGCACATCCCGAGATTGTCCCTGCACAAACTTATTTTATCTCCTTATACACTAGTTTTTGACCTGAAATAATTTATTGGTTCTGCAAAATTTTTAAATTCATTTATTTTACCAATTTTTAGGCCCATCAAAGTTTTATGACCAATACTTTAGTCATTAGACTCATAACGATGCCTTGTACTGTAGGGAACATCACTCGGGCCCGAAGGTACTATTCATAAGGCTTTGACCTACGGGCGTCACAATCTTTCCCCTCTTAAGAAATTTCATCCTCGAAATTACCTATACTAAAATGGTGGAGGTATTGCATGTGTATCTGCTCCTCACTCTCCCATGTTGCCTCCATTGTGTTGTGGTGCTTCCATAACACTTTCACGAGTGGGATTGACTTGTTCCTCAATTGCTTCACTTCCTTAGCTAGAATCTGTACTGGTTCCTCTTTGTATGTTAGGTGTAGTTGTACCTAGATATCTTATGCAACAATCACATGTGATGGATCTGACCAGTACCGCCTCAACATGATACATGAAAAACATCATGTATTTGCTACAACTCGGGTAGTGAAGCAAGTCTATAAGCCAAAAGGACCCACTCTTTCTATGATCTTATAAGGCCCAATGAATCTCGGACTAAGCTTTCCCTTCTTTCCAAATTGGAGTATCTTCTTCCACGATAATACTTTCAGGAACACCCATTCTCTAACTTCATATTCAATGTCATGCCTTTTAAAGTCTGCATAAAACTTCTATCTATCTAAGGTAGCTTTCAACCTTTCTCTGATAATCTTAACTTTTTCCTCAGCATCTTGAATCAAATCAGATCCAATGATTCTACTTTCTCCCACTTCACTCCAATAAAGAAGAGTCCAGTATCAGCGACCATATAAGGCTTTATATGGTACCATACCTAGGCTAGTCTGATGGTTGTTATTATATGGAAATTCAACTAATGCTAGATACTGATCCCAATTGCCTTTAAACTCAATGGCATAGCTATGTAGCATGTCTTCTAACACCTGTATTACTCTTTTTGATTGGCCATCTATTTGTGGATTAAATGCAGTATTATATGCCAATCGAGTACCCAAGGCTTCCTGCAACTTCTTCTAAAATCTAGAGGTGAATCTTGGGTCTCAATTTAAAATTATAGATGTTGGCACTTTGTGTAGCCTCACAATCTCATCAATGTGCAACCTAGCTAGTTTCTCTGAAGAGTAGTCCATCCTTACAGGTATGAAGTGTGCTATCTTTGTCTGCCTATCCATGATCACCTATATGGCATCACACTTATTCTTGGTCAATAGTAGTCCCATGACAAAATCCATAGTGATCTTCTCCTATTTCCATTCTGGAATTGCAATCGGGTGTAGCAATCTAGAACGGACCCGATGTTCTGCTTTCACCTACTGACAAGTCAAGCAATGAGCCATGTATTTAACTACCTCTCATTTCATTCCTGGCCACTAGTAATAAGGCTTCAACCTAAGATACATCTTTGTACTCCCTGGGTGCATGGAATATGGAGCTTTATGAGCTTCCTTTAGAATTTTCAATCTCAAATCGTCCATATCTAGAACATACAGCCTGTTTTGGTAGTATAGCCTTCCATCATCACCTAACTTGAAGCCTACTGCCTTCCCCTTTTTGACTTTATTCACCAATTTCACCATTGGTATATCTTTCAGCTGAGCTTCCTTTACCTGGTATCTAAAGTTAACCTTGACTTGTAATTCAACTAATGTTGCACCTTCTGCTATGTACTTCACTCTAGCATGTATCAACTTTAAGGTGGCTATCATCTTTCTGCTCGAAGCATCTACAACTACATTTGCCTTTCCTAGATGATAATCAATCAAGTAGTCGTAGTCCTTGATCAACTCCATCCATTATCGTTGAATCAAATTTAACTCTTTTTGTGTAGGAAAATACTTTAAGCTCTTATGATCTGTGTAGATGTATCATTTCTCTCAAAAACAATTGCAACCAATTCCAAATTGTGTGTGGGGTAATTCCTTTTGTGAGGCTTTAACTGCCTAAAGGCATAAGTAACTACCTTTCCTTCTAACATTAGCACACAGCTAAGCACATTATGTGATGCATCACTGTAAATCACAAACTCCTTACCCTGTCCTTGTAGAGTAAGGATAGTGGCTTCTGTTAGCATCTGCTTCAATCTATCAAAACTAGCCTGGCATTTGTCATCCCACTCAAACTTCATATCTTTCCTTATCAACCTTGTCAGTGGAGCAACAATCATTGAAAAGCCTTTCACGAACCTTCGGTTATATCCTACCAATCATAGGAAGCTTCAGATCTTAGTCACATTCCTAGGAGGATTCCACTCCAATATTTCTTTCACCTTACTCGAGTCTACCTTGACACTACCAGTTGAGGCAATGTGACCTAAGAAAGTCACTTCTTCTAACTAGAACTCACACTTGGTAAACTTGGCATATAGCTATTTTTCTCTTAATGTTTGCAACATAACTTAGAGGTGTTGTTCATGTCCCTCCAGTGTTTTAGAATACACCAAAATTTCATCAATGAACACAACCATGAATTGGTCCAAGTATGGCTTGAAGATTCTATTTATTAAGTCCATAAAGCCTATCAGGGCATTAGTAAGCCCAAATGGCATTAATAAGAACTCATAATGCCCGTATCTGGTCCTGAAGGAAGTATTAGGAATGTCACCTTCCTTAATTCGTAGTTGATGGTGCCTTAACCTTAAATCTATCTTAGAGAAAACATTGGCACCTTGTAACTGATCAAAGAGGTCATCAATCCTAGGCAACGTATACTTGTCCTTAACTGTCACCTTGTTCAGTTGCCTATAATCAATACAGAATCGGAGTGATCCATCCTTCTTCTTTACAAATAGGATAGAAGCTCCCCAAAGAGAAACACTAGGCTTGATGAACCTTTATCCAATAACTCCTACAACTACACCTTTAATTTCTTTAATTCTACTGGGGCCATTCTATAAAGAGTAATTGATGCTGGGTTTACACGAAGGTAAGGCTCAATTTCAAAATGTAACTCCTGATGTGGTGGCAATCATGGTAACTCATTTAGGAACACATCAGGAAAATTAGACACCATAGGTATCTGATCTAAGCTAGGGGTTTAAACACTGGTATCTATCACTGAGGCTAAGAAGGTTTCACATCCCTTTTAAATGAGTCTCATGGATGTTATAGTTGAAATCACATTATTCATGGAGTCTCTTTTACCCATAACAATTACCTCATGCCCATTTATGGTTTGTAGGCTCAACCTCTTCTTCTAATAATCAATAACTACTTAATGTTCTAACAACTAGTCCACACCCAGTATGACATCAAACTCATGGAAGGGAAGCTCTATCAAATCCACTGGGAAGGACTAATCATATATCATCAAGAGACAATGTCTATATATAGTGTTCACTATCACACTCTGACCTATAGGGTTGCTCACCTGAATATCTAAGTCTATAGGTTCTGATTCAAGCCCTCTATCTCATGCTTGTGTAGTGCATATGTATGAGTGTGTGAATCTAGGATCTATCAAAACTAGTACATGAACATCAAATAAAAGGAATGTAATAGCTATGACATCCGGAGCCTCTGCTTCTTACCGAGCATGAATGGCATACTGTCATGCTGGACCTCTCCCTTCAAATCTACCCCTCTAGCTAGCGGTAGGCTGCTCCTATCTCGATGGTCTCAAGGGTCTACCAGCTATGGCTGCCACTGATGCTTGTGTCTCCATAACTTCTATCTGCCTTTGAGGGCACTTCCGTTGGTAATGGTCCTAGGCTCCACAAATAAAGCACTCACCTCTCCTGTATTGCCAACACTTGCCCTAATGCTTCCTCTGATAGCTTTCATAAGTAAGGGGTGCACTTCTAGCAGTGGATATAGGTGCACTGGAAGCCTGCTATGATAGAGGTGGTTGAGGTCTAAGAGGATAACCTAAACTAGTTCTCTATGATAAGGCCTACCTCTATGACTGCTGGCCTAACTGCCTCTATGATTATTTACTCTACTCAAAGTCCCTCTACCTCTTGCTCCCACCTAGAGCTAAACTAGTCTATCCTACTATTAATAGCCTCTTCCTTTAGTATACCTCTCTCTTTTCTTATAGCATTTCTTCCATCTTATAGGCTATTTCAACCAACATAGAAAAATCCCTAATCTTTAGAGTTAAGATCTGCATCCTCAACTCCACATTGAGGCCTTACTAAAACCTCTTGCACTTCTCTTCATCATTTGGTAGGAACTCAGCTGCATACCTACTCAGATGATTAAAGTCTTTCTCATATTCTAAAACTAACCTCATACCTTGCTTCAAATTGAAGAACTTATGTCTCATCTTATCTTTGTACGAGTCAGGGATATACCTCTTCTTGAACTCCTTTAAAAAGAAGTCCTAGGTCAACTTAGCAACTGTCTTTCTTTTCTTCAATCTATCCCACCAATGATAAGCCTCTTCCTATAGCAAAGAGGTAGCACCTTTCAAACATTCTTCTTCAGAGCACTCTAGCTGCTCTAGTATTGTGATAGTTCGTTCCAACCAATATTTCGATTTTCCTGCATCATCCTCTCTCGAATCTAGGAAATCCACAGCTCCCATCTTTTTAACCCTCTCTAGATACATCTTTTATGGGGTTGGGGAACCTAGTGGAGGTGGAGGAGCAATAACAATTAGAATTGGAGCTGGTGGTGTTGGTGCTGGTGCTATAGTGTGTCTTAGCAAATCTACAATCTATTGCAGCAATGCGGGTAAGGCCTATGTCTTAGGCTATGGCTAGGGTTGAGGCTAAGGTGGTAGCCTATGGGTAGTATCACTTAGTTTTAGAGTGGCTGCACTCACTTTTGGTCCATGAATTGTAGTAGGTGCATAGCTAACCACCTCTTCCCCTTGCTCAGGTGGGGTTCACTCACTCATCGAGATAAACTATATAAAAAATAACTATTAGCATTATATAGTGTAGCTTGACTCAAAACAAAACCCTAAACTTATGCACTCATGTATAAGATGTCTAAGAATGTCTAAACCTACTCTGGTACCACTAAATGTAACACCCTCTACCCATTTTTATAGGAAATAGGTAAGGTTTGCTACTTCTTACTAAAGTTACCCATTCTTGGATTTCCCCAGAGGCCTTTTATTTAACTTCTATCCAAGTTTGACCAACTTTAACTAAACCTACACATTTAACCTCTCTCTTTATTTATCCTTTTATTTCTACCTATTTCAGTCTGCTAAAACCCCAATTTAGGACTATCAAACATTTACAGATAATCGGGCAGTATAACGGCTACCCGGGTAACAAATCCCAAATTAACCTGTAGAAAAGAACACTTCTAAACGCATTTCCCACCACTTCTTCTTTCTAAACCCTTCTAGTCCTCTAGATCACAATAAATACTGAGTAGCATGTACAATAAACAAAATACAGGGTCTCAGACCCATCAACACATAGTCATACATAAATAGATTAATATTAACTTGCAAAACTATACACATACATAAGTTTTTAGATATCAGGTTAGCTTACAACCCATAGCCCACTCTAATCTAATATACATGTGTGCAAACCACTACAACTCAAAAGAAAAAGTATAATACCAAAAGAGTCTACAGCAGCTACATTAGAGATGTCTAGTGCTGACCATCACTCGCTCTACTGCCTGCGAATCCGAACATCGACAGGCTGAGTATAAAACTCAATGGTGGAATAGATCAAATATAATATGTCAGACATGCATACATGCGACATGCAACATTCCATACACATAGAAATCACCCTAATTCTTCTAAGTCTAGTGTAATTTCATGTTCAGTTAACTTATTAATCCCTTAGTCTAGTTCATTATAATATAGGCCCATGATAGATAGACAACTTTATAAAACACCGGCTAGTGGGAACTATCTTATGTAGTGGCTCACATTTTAGGCCTTAGTAGTTGCACCTACCTCGCCCGATAGCAGGGATCAGTTTGTGGACCTCCTAATATCTTGAAATGGGATAGTAGAGATAAGCCTCATGGGACCTCCTAATATCCCAATCACATCACCAACCATCTCAGGTGGATAGCAGGGATCAGCTACTTAGGACTTCCTAATATCTACTAATAGACAAATGGGTAGCACGGATCAGCCCAGGTAAACCTCCCCATAACCTACTGTGCAGGGTTCTTCTTAGAACCTCAACGACTGTACTAGCCACAATCAACACACAACAGTGGCCTTAGGAGTACCAAACTACCTAGCAGCTGCTAACTCCCTAATTGACTAATCAACCCATCCATTAGATGTCTAACTAATGGGCTAATGACTAATTTAAACCATTAATCTTTATATTGTTGATTTCCAAATCCCTTATTTTACTAAGTTACATATTATGACACAATGCACACACGATACCAAAATTTTGTCCACGGTCACAAACTTACTATTCTTTTGGTAACTTTATGAGACTGACACTATTCATTTAGTCATTTTTAGGTGTCATGTCTTTCCCACACTAACCCCACACCAAGTCCAACACTTATCAATTCCTTACTCATTCATTTATAAGCCATAATTACATTACAAGATACAAAGTCATGCCTTATTACCACTCCTATTATACTTACATCATTAAAGCACTATTTTACCCAAATTACATGCCAATTGTGTAACCACCATTAATCATTTCTAATTTAGGATTTATACACTTTCTAACCTCACCATTTCCTTACCTAGCATACTGTAACCATGTTTACACATACTAAGTTCCATTACACACTCATTTTGGTAAAAGCATGCATCCATAAATACACATGCATTTCTTTCCAATTCAATATACCAAACCTAATATTTTCATGTCAATAACATTAATATAACCTCATTTTACCTAATCACTATACACACACCAAAAATCATGCAATTCTATACAAGGTATGTACACATAAATATGGCATACACAATGATATATTAAATTTGAGCCTATTCCACATACCTAGGGTGTGAAAACACCCTTTTCTCCACTGTTTTGGGGCTTATGTGCTTGGTTTTCCTCACTTGAATCCTTAAACCCTAAACATAGAAAATTTTACATTAGAAAAATTTTCAAAAATTATCTAAAGCTCCAAATTGAAATCTAAAACTATGGTGATTCTTAGAATACTATAATCTGCCCATACCAAAAATAAAAATTTAGTTTGGACCACTTAGACATAAATTAATCACTTTTCACTCAAGTGACATATCTCTCAAATTAAGCCTCCTTTCTCAATTCTATCTAAAGGAATGAAATCTAGAGACTATTGAGGTTCAATTTCATATAATTTTTATAGGGTTTGGAGGAGAGAGGAGAGAAAAAATTGAAGAAAATGGTGGTAGAGATAGAATATATAGCGTTGGCTAAATGAGATTCTCAAGATTGAAGAAAGGCTTTGGCACATGTGAGGATGCACACATGTGTGACCTATTATATATTGGTAGGTGGTTGAATAGGATTGCAACATGTGGTGATCTAATGGCTAGGATTCATTTTGTCATTTTTAGCTTCAAAAATTCCTAGAAAATTCTCTAGACTTCCAAAAATTCTCCTTTCAATTTCAAAAATTCTTGATTGGTGTAACTAAGTTCCATGTAAAATTTTAAGTCAAAATTCAATAGTTGACTTTTTGACACTATTCACCTGCCAAAATAAAATATTCAAAAAAAATATCTATCGACCTCAGAAAATTAAAATTCCTTCTCCATCAAACTCATTGGAATTTTTAGGGTTAAGGGTATGGTATTTTTGAGTCTGTCTGGGCACATCCCGAGGCTTTATCGACATAAACTCATTTTATCTTCTTATACACTAGTTCTTAACCCGAAATGATTTATTGGTTTTGCTAAATTTTTAAATTCATTTGTTTTCCCCATTTTTAGGCCCATCAAAGTTTTATGACTAATACGCCCCTTGTTGGACTCATAAAGATGCCTCACAACGCAGGAAACATCACTCGAGCCTAAAAGGTACTGTTTATAAAACCTTGACCTACGAGCATTACACTAACTCATTTTACTATTTATGTCGTACATAATCAATTTTACATTAAGACCCTAAACTGTTAAATCACATGTATAGCTACATATTTGCAATTTACATAATATATTATGCTCTTACTATCCTTGATGCTTCCATTGTTGTGAGGCTTATTAGGATTCTGGCAAGACTGCTCAAGCTAGGTGTTCTCTTCAGTATCTTCCCATAACCTGCATACAATGTATGTAACATGTTGCACTTAAGAAGTGTCATGCTCATATCATTTAATAATGCTGCATATTAATACATAAGTAAACTAAATTGTAATTATAATTATACATAAACTAAATTGTAATTATAATTATGCACGTATCTATTTCCTATTCATGAGACTAAGGCATATAACTTATTTCAAGTGTAGTCCATTAGTGCACAATTATGTCACACTCATGAATACATGGTAATACCAGTCAAACATTTATGCCTCCTACCATGTTCTACTAGTAACATGTATACCAGTTTATGGTGATGCCTAGTAATGTGCATAACTAGTTGCATCCTATCTATTTCATAAGCTAGCAACATCTTTAGACTTTTGTTATTGTCACTCATCAATTATAAGTCTTTACTAGATGAACCACATGCAAGCAAATGTACTTTTTCATATTATGTGCAGATCTTATTCTATATAATGGTTTTTGATTTCTATCCAATTTATCTAAGTCCATGCCTCTTTACTAGAGTTGTACTATAGCTTGCAGAGCCCTTGGTAATGATTTCCCAGAATGAACTTGAGGAAGGATAAATGGTTTCTAATGTTGGAATCATGGAATCTAAGACAAAGGTGGGCTGGCCTAACCCCTTTGCCCTACTCTGAGGCTGAAGCCAAATAAATAAACATAAGATTAGTGTGCCTAGGTTACATCAGATCATAAGCTCATATTGTAACACCTTAATACCTAACTGATAGCTAGTTTAGATATAGGATGTCATAAGGGATATCTCTTATCTGATCTAGTTGTCAGATCTAAGTGAAAGAAATCACACAATCTCAACTAACTTACTACTATTAACCGTAAACACAGAACTGTAATCATATAAAACTTGAGCCCACTATTTTCACATATACATAAGTGCAAATCTATTTTCGTTACTCACCTGCTTACATGTGATGCCAAATAGAACTCATTAACTTGCATTGCTTTGCTTGAGGCTACTACTTAAACTCCTATCTATTACCTATGCACCAGCAAAAGCTAGTATGCTAAGCAATAATGCTTAATAGTA
>CANXYI012226742.1:0-10547 GCA_948208565.1 Hura crepitans | reverse complement strand
ATTAAAAAGGGTATACAATTTTAAAATCAAAAAGGAAAAGTGACAAACCATGTAATTTCCTTAGGAATTAAAAGGTTGGGCTTAAATTTATATGGGCTCCATAAAATGCTAAGTGCTAGGGGCAAATGATAGCAGTAAAGGCCCAATTTACATCTCAAGGTTTAATACATTAATGAAAAATCAGGTCATAAATTCTTTCTTTCTTTTTTATTTTTTATTTTTCCTATTTCATTCTTTAATTTTAAAAAGTTTTATAAAATTGATCTTAGGCCATCATTTGATTATTTATTTCTCACATTCTTTTCATTTGTTTAATATCTTAGTCTCGCGTAAATCAAAATGGAACTTTTTTATTGGCTAAAGGATGGATAGATTTGATTGTTGGAGGAAACTACAAAATATGTTTTCATGCTATAAATAAAAAAGGTGTATTCCTAGTTCAAGAATTAAGAATCATTTTCGAAGCAAAGACTTTACTAATCCCATGGGACCTCTCAATATCCCAATACAATCATCACAATAATATCATACAATATGATGGATAGTAAGGATCAATCCTGTGGGACCTCTCAATATCTACAAGTGGGTAGCAGAGATCAGTCATAGGCCTCCCAATACCCAGAGTGTGCAGGCTCAAAGAAATACTCAGCGGCTGCACCCGCCATACACAGGCTAAAATCCATATAGATTCAGCCTCTAGCAACTGCTAATCCCTAGCCGGTCAATCTATCCAATGCATAAGTAGCCATCGATCCCTAATATCCCCTTCCCATTACCTTTCAAGCCATTAGATTCATTATTTAGTTTATCCAAAATAAGATGGGTCATTCTTCATGGTTTTCTTAATTTACTTATCAACCAAATTCCCTTTAATATCTTTTTAGTTCTATCAAGTTGTCATATCTTCGTTCTAATTCCACTTTTATCGTTAGCTTCTTATAATTGTCTTTTAACTTCTTTCACATTTAATCTTGATTCTTCTCTGTTGCAAATACATATCCAATTTTCCTCATTTCCATGAGTCCTACCAAGTTATATCCCATGTATTTTAAGTTATGTAATTCTTGTATTACTATACAATAACTTAGTTCTTGAATTTAGCAATTCAACTTCTTTGTTACTATTTTTCTATTAATATTTATTTTCTGTACAGTCTAATAATTTATTCAATACATCTTATGGAATCCTTTAAGAGGTTTACCCAAACCTACTCTTTAGGTCTCTTTTAATTATAATCTCTTTAATGTCCTGAAGTCCATCAAACCTATAGATATTAGTTTTCTAAAACTTTATCCATACATTATTATGCTTTAATAATTTCTTTCTTTATTTCTTAATTTATTCATTCAGCTTTTCAACAATTTATCAACTCTTCACCCCTTTCTGGTGCTGATTTAGCCTAACTAATCACTTTTCCCCTTATCAAATATTTATTCTACTTATCTCTAAGGTAATAAGACACATATTTTAATTTATTTCATCTGATCATATTTTTCAGTCAGTTACAGGTCATCGTATTTGCTTAGACAATTACAGGTTCTATTTACATAACAATCACTATTCCTTTGGTCACTTTTTCTTACCAATCTTTTTATTTACTTCAGTATTTCCTTTCTCACCAATTCATTATATCCCAATATACTTTACCTTATCAACATTACATTAATTTTAATATACTAACCCATTATTTCAACCTCTAAAATCTTAAACACATTTCCTAATTTAACCTATGTTCTTTCTTCTAACATTTACTCTTACACTAATGTCATACCATGTTTTCACACATCTATCCCACATACATCATTTATACAACCTATCTCCCTAATTTCTTTCTCATAATCATATCATTTCTTATTCATTCCATGTCCCTCACATGTCATACACCATAACACCATCCTAGTCTCACGTGCCATCATGATATACATACATACCCATGCCAAGGTGCACAAGACATATACCTAGTCATACTTGTAACAAATACATACACATCCTTTACACATCTAATTCACATCCATAACATCTTTTCTCCTCAAATTACACCTCCTAACATGCATTAAACATACACACACACATCAAAACACATGCAAACACAACTTCCATACATGTACCCAAACTTCAATTCCATATTTTTCTTAACATACATGATATGTTTCAGCTAAATTCACTTACAGTGGGCTCTCAGACATGTTAAAGCCACTCCAAAACCCTTGGATCCATCTTCCTCCACCTTGAACCGCCATTTACAAAATTTCCATAATAGGGTTTTCACTTTGAAAATTCCTACAAAATTATACACAACACCAAAATGAAATCTCTTTTCACAAATAACATCTACACCTCAAATACTCTCCAAGAAAAATAAGAAACCATGAAAAGGATCACTTACACATAAAATTGGCACTATTCATCAAGTGCTCATATCTCACTTTCGGGACATCATTTTCCAATTCTATCATTTATAATAGCTTCAGTGAATCATGGAGGTTAAGAACCATATAATTTTTATGAGTTTTTGGTATGAGAGGAGAGAGAAAAGATAAAAAAATGGAGGAAAGAAGAGGTGAGTATGGCGTCGGCCATGGATGGAAATGGGAGGAGGAGGGTTTCTTTTCCTACTATCCATACACACACACATGGGCCTTTAGGTATATATGCAAAGTGGATGGCCACAATTGCGTCATGTGTCGATCGGACGGCCCGAATTAATCCTATCTTGTTTAAATATTTGAAAATTCAAAATAATTTCCATAGACCTCCAAAAATCATAGTTCTAGTCCCAAAAATCTTTGATTAAATTCATTAAGAGTCCTACAAAATTTTGGCTCGAAACTCCTTCGGGAGCTAGGATTACTATTCAACTCATGCCATTTTAAATATTCAAAAATTCATAAAATATTATCTGGACCTCCAAAAATATTCAATCTAGTTTTAAAAATCCTCGCTCAGTGTCATTAAGGCTCACATAAAATTTTGGGTCAAAATTCAACAGTGAACTCTATGACATTATTCGCCTGTCAGAATAAAATATTCAAAAAAATATTAAACAATCTCAAAAAATTAAAATTCCTTATCCAATGGACTTATTGGAATTTTTGAGGTTCAGGATATGATATTTTATGATCTATCCGGGCACTTCCTAGAGTTGTCCTGGCACAACCCCAGCTCAGGTCACTATTTATTAGTTCTAGCTCGAAATGATTTATTGGTTCTTCTAAAATTTTTATTTCATTCTTTTTCATCACTTTTGGTCAATTAAAGTTCGGTTGACCAAAATCCCTATCTGCTAGTAAGCCACCCTTCAGTGCCCTGAATACTACTGTGTTAGGCTTGAGGGTTACTATTCATTGAATGATGGTTTTTCGGGCGTTACAGTAAGTTTTATGATTTAACTATCCTTAATGCACTGCTGTTGATTTATTGGTTATACCAATATCCTTATACACCTTTGATTTTAGAATCATATTTTTTTCAAACACACATTTATAATTTACTTGATAGATAGCTATTGGCTCAATAAGGCTGCAATCCTAATTTTGATGATCTCCAAAAATCTTAAATTATCTTTTTGTCAAAGTATTTTAGGTGATCTATATGGAAAAACTCCAAAAAAATGGAAGATATATAAAGACAAGGAATTCAAGAAGAAGTGTGTAAAGAGTTTACATCTTGAGAGTTTATTTGTAAAAAGATTAAAATAAAGGATCATACACTCACCTAATCATATCATGTTTTTCTCTAAAAAATTGTTTTCTGAAAAACAGTTTAGAATAGACCGTTTAGAACAAACTGCTCTAATATAAACGAGTATTCTACATAAGTGTTCTAAACAAAAAAGACAAAATAACGGATAAAATTTTTAAAAAGTGTTTTTCTGTCTCAAACGGTCAAATACTATTTTAAACAGTAAAAAATATTTTTGTTATATAAATAACTCAACTTCTTTCAACAAAAGATAATATGAGAGCAAAAAGGAAAAGTGTTGGAATATATTTTATTTCTACTCTAATCTTTGTTCTAAAATCTCCACTCTTTTGTGCTTCATTCATTATACCTCCATCCTCAAGTTTAGTTCTTGATTTTAGTGATGCATTTTCTCTGTATCAAAAGTTTTTTGTTTTGTAAAAGCTAAGATTAAGTGGAAAGATCTAGCTTGGGTTTTTTTATTCAATCTAGTGAAAGATTGATGGTAGCTTTTAAGCTTGTATTTTTTGTTTTTTACTCTTGCCAGGTAAAAAGAGTCAATTAGAAAGAAACTCAATAGCATTTTCTTGAGAAGTGGATGTAGGCTTGGAATAGCCGAACCACTATAAAAATCTTGAGTTGATTTTTCTTACTCTACTCCTTATGTGAATTTTAATTTATTGTAAAAGTTTTTTAATCATTTTTCTAAAACAGATCTGTTGATTTCAAGACTTCTGATTGATTCTAAAAGAATTTAACAAAATTCTAAAACACTCTGATTATTTTATATTCTGTTTTAAAAGTTTTAGATCAGTATTAGAACAAAGTATTCTAAATCGAGTTTTCTTTGAAGGTTAGAACAGGAAATTGCTTCCTTGTCAAAAACATTTTAAACACTCAATTCCCCCCCCCCCCCCTCTTGAGTGCTTTGGGACTAATAATTGGTATCAGAACAGGTCTCATTTTCAAAGGTCTAATCACCTAGAGAGATCTATTAAATTATGGCAGCTTCCTCTAATTAGTAGATCAACACGATTTTTGCTGAAGGTCAATCCTCCATTAGACCACCTTTGTTCTGTGGTGAAAATTGTCTTTTTGGAAAGCTATAATGAAATGCTATTTACAATAGCAAGATCTTGATTGCTGAATCTCTATTCTAAAAGGTTATAAAACACTTATATGTTCTACAACTGGTGTGCCAAAAGATGAAGTCTCATATGACGAACAAGAAAGATATGATGCTCAAATGAATGCTAAAGCCATGAATAATCTGTACTATGCTCTTGATGTCAATGAATTCAATAGAGTCTCTACCTGTGACACTATAAAAGAAATATGAGATAAACTTATTGCCACATACGAAGGTACAGATCAGGTGAAAGATTCTAGATTACATGTTCTAATGAGTGAATTCGAAGCATTCAAGATAAAGCCAGATGAAATCATCTTTGTAACGTCCGCCAGTCAAAGTTTTGCGAACAGTGCTTTCGGGACCCGAGTGATGTTCCCCGTGGTGCAAGTTATTATTTCGAGTCCGATGATAGGCATATTGCTCATAGAACTTTCACAGGCTTGAAAGTGGTCAAAACGAATGAATTAAAAATTTTAGCAGAACCAATAATTCATATTAGGCGGTAAAGTACGATTTTCGGAGAAAAAAATATTTTGAGACCCGGACAGCCCGAGACCTGGGAACGTGCCCGGATAGTCTCAAAAATGCCATACCTTGAAGCTCAAAAATTCCATTGAATATGGTGGTGAAAGAATTATAATTTTCTGAGGTCATCTGATATTTTTTCGAAATATTTTATTCGGACCATGAATAGTGCCAAAAAGTCAACAGTTGACTTTTGACTTGAAATTTTGCATGGACCTTAGTCTTATTAATTTAGGAATTTTAAAATTGAAATGAGAATTTTTGGAGTACGAGGAATATTTTACGAATTTTCGAAGCTAAAAATTCGGTCTAAGGTGAATAGTGATTTTTGCGTTCGATGGAATTTTGAGCTGAAATTTTTCAAGGGCCTTAGTGGCAATAATTGAGAATTTTAGGGCCTAGAATGGAAATTTTTGGAACCCTAAGTGACATAAAAATGCCCAAAAATTGATTAATGGCCATTTAGACCAATCAAATTGAACCAACCCATCACCCTTTCCAGAAATTCTACCTAAAATGGTTCAACCAAGGGCCAAAACCATTTCTTCCACCCATCTCCATTAGATGACATTTCCTCCCTCTCTCATTTCCACCATTTTCATCATTTCCTCTCTCTTGATTCTACACCAAAATTAAAGAAAAACCCCTAATTTTTCATGCTTTTCCATCTTTATACCCTAAGTCACTCAAAAATTTGAAGAAAAAGGCTAAAATTGGAGGATTTCTACACTTTTGAAAAAAATTCAAAAAGTGGGTAAATGACTTCTAAACTCACTTTTTATTTTTGATATATGTAATTTAGGATATTCTAAGCATATCCATAGTTTTATATTTCAATTTGGAGTTCTAGTAATTTTTGTAGAAATTTTTAAAGTTTAAATTATTTATGTTACGATTTGGTAACACAAGTGAGAGAAATCAACCAAGTAAAGCTCAAAGTGGTGGGGAAAAAGGGTGTACACACACCCTAGGTAAGTGGAATAATTTAAATCCTTTATGTCATGCATGTGTGTAAAGATTTGTGTATAGGTAACATTATGGAAATGTTAGTTTTTGGATGAATGTGTATGGTTATGATGAAATAGTCATTTAACCATTATTTTGTCTTTAAAATATTAGGTTTGGTGTAATTAATTGGATGAAAATGCATGTGTAAGTGTGTGAACATGTTATGGCATATTAGGGGTAACATAGTGCTTAATATGTGTATTAAGGAAAATGGTGTGTTTTATGTGTCATTTATGTGCTTGGAAAGTGTAGTAATTATGGTGTAAAACATACTTGGATTTGGGGTTGATATGGTCAAAAGATTGTAAGTAATGTGGTATGGTTAAAGTGTAAATGAACTTGATAATTTTAGGTATATTATGTCAATAGTTAGACATAAGGTTAATGGCGTAATAGTTGCCTAAAAATGGGACTCAGAATGGGTGAGAGATGATAGGCATAAAAAGTAAAAATGACCAAATGAATAGTGTCCGTTGCGTAAACTGACCAAATGAATAGTAACTTTTGCGACGAGGGTAAAATAGGAATTAATTGTCATAGCTAGGGGTAAAAAGGTAAATTAATCATAAAATATATAAGGTCTAAGTCGAAATTTGATTAATGGCCCATCAGTTAGATGCCTACTGGATGGGTTGACCGGTCAACTAGGGATAGAGCAGCTGCTAGGTAGTCGGTCCCACTGGAGTCTATTGCCAGGTAATGATTATTGCGGGTGTAGCCGCCTAGGTTCTGACATGAACCATTGCACTACAGGCTATCATTGTGGATCTTGAGAGTAGTCTATGGACATTTCTCAAGTACCCACCACTGGTATTATTTGTATTGTTGTGCAGACAAGGGGTTAGTACAGACTATTCCCCCTACCTGCTACAACTCCTGGTATAGTGGTATGGTAGGTGCAGCTACTTAGGCCCCCCAGTGGGCCACTGCACACCATAGATCCCACTGTCCAGTGTCTTAAAGCGTAATCTATCTGTCATGGGTCTAGAAATTAATAAACTAAACTATAGTAACAAACAGAGTCTCTGAATTTACGAAAAGATAATTAAGGAGGAAAAACATCAGGATAGGTTGTTAATTAGTTATAAGTCACGATTATATGTGTGTTGCATGTTTATTGCATTGTTTCAAGACATAATTTATTTAAACTATTCCACCACTGAGTGTTATACTCAGCGTGTCGGTATTCCGATGCGCAGGTTGTAAGCAGAGGACTGATCAGCATCAAACATCTGCAGCAGTGTAGCTGTCACAGTACATTTTGTTATTTTGTCTTTCCTTTCTAAGTAATGTAATAGTAATTGCACTCATGTATATAAGAAGTATAGGGTATGGAACTCATGTACAGGACTAGAGTGCTTTAAATGAAATATGATTGAATGTTTGGGTGATAAATGTTTATTTTAGTATGAATGTGTGTTGATGGGTCTCTGACCCTGTGAATTGTGAATGACTCTGATATGATATGATTGACTGTGATTTGGAGGACCAGAGGGTCCGATGGTGGTTGTGGTTAGATGTGAATTATAGAAGTGTGTTTGTTTGCAGGGTTAATTTGGTGTTAGATAGCAAGACAGCTATTATGCTGCTCGATTTTTCTTAATTGTCTGATAATGCCCGATAGCGAGATTGATGGGTTGAAAAAGAATAGTAATTAATGAATAATTAAGCAGATTAGGTTTAATAACATGGGTAGTCAACTAGAGGCAAAATTGTATAAGAGTAAAATGAAAGGCCTCTGGGGAAATCTTAGGATGGGTGACCTCAGCGGGAAGTAGCACACCTTATCTATTTCAAGTAGAAAGGGTAGGGGGTGTTACAATCTCTCAGATGAGTGATAGATTTGTCAAAATCACCAGCTCACTAAAAGGTCTCAGGTAAATCATCAGTGAGCAAGATTAGATCAAAAAGCTGGTTAGATCACTAAATTCTAAATGGAGACCTCAAATGGCTGTTCTAATAAGGGAAGGCTCTGCAAATCAAAAATATGATGATATCATTAGCTCACTTATAGCTTTATAGCTTGTCATCAAAGCTCAAGAAGAAGCAAAAAGGTCAGAAACAGAAAGAAGAAAAGAAGAAGGCTATTGCTTTTAAATTGGAAAGTAGTGAGAGTTCCTCTGATGATGAAGAATTGGCCATGATTACAAGAAAATTCAAAAAGTTCTATAAGAAGGGATTGAGAGGGAAAAGTTTTCCTAAGAGAAGACATCACCAAAAGTCAGAAGGATTTCAGTCTATTTCTAGAGAAATTATATGCTATGGCTGCAACAAACCTGGACACATCAAATCTAAATGTCCAGACCAGAAGAAAAGATTCAAAAGACACAAGAAAAAGGCTATGGTGGCAACATGGAGTGGCAGTGATGATTTAAGTAGTTGTTCCTCAGATACTAAACCAAAATCAGAGAATGTTAGTTTAATGGCATGTTTAAAAGAAGATGTTCAGATCACTGCATCGAAATCTGCTAGATCAAATTCAGATCTTAGCGACAGTGAGGTAAGTAGTTCCGAATCTGTCTCTAATGATTATGAAAACATGTTGCATTGTTTTGAAGAAATACATGATCGATACAACAGTCATAAAAAGAAACATGTAATAGTAGAAAATGAACTTTGCATTCTTAAAAAAGAAAATGAAAGATTAAAAGAGGCATGTGAAGAAAAAGATAAAGTAATATGTAAGTTAATAGACAAACTTGAAAAGAAAAATGATAAAGGAAAGAATATCATCCTTGATAAAGGTAGTATATCTAGTTTCGCAGCTGAAAATTTTAGATAGAAATATAAATTAAGAAATGATCTTAAGCAAAATATACAAGGTATCAAAGTCTCTTCTAATACTTGATTTTATTGCTGCAAAAATGGACATGTATCTAAATTTTACTTATATAAAAAGAAAGTAAACTGTAGAAAATTGATGCGGGTTGAAAAACCTTTATTTCATGGTTCTGCTAGAAAGAAATTTGAGTCTTCAACTTATTCAAAAGAAAAATTATCTTACGTTGATCTAAAGACTCAAAGGTACTCTAATGCTACTAACATTAAAGGACCCAATAGAAATTAGGTACCTAAATTCACTTAAGTTTCTTGCAGATATGTCTAAGGAGTAGTGAATCAAACAAATGGTATATGGATAGTGGCTGCTCTAGACACGTGACTTGGGATAAGTCAAAATTCAATAAATTAACTATAGGAAACGGAGGAATTGTTAGATTTAGGGATAAAAGCAAAGGAAAAAAATTAGAGTTAGAACAATTGGTTCAAATCCATGTATTGAAGAATTTTCACTCGTAGATGGGTTAAAGTTCAATCTATTAAGCATAAGTTAACTATGTGATAAAAATAAAAGAGTCATTTTTAAAGTAGATCACTGTAAGGTTGAAGAAGTTAGATCAAATGATATTGTTCTAACTGGTCATAGATTAGGAAACGTATATCAAGTTGATTTAGATGACTTGGGTAGTAAGGATGTTACATGTTTGGTTTTAAAAGATAATCAGAGTAAGATTTGGCACAAAAAGCTTAAACATGCAAGTATCTATGCTTTAGAGAAGTTATCAAAGAAGAAACTTGTCAAGGGACTACCAAAGATAAACTTTGATAAAGAATATGTCTGCAAGGCATGTCAGATGGGAAAGTAGACAAGATCATCCTTCAAATCTAAGAAAGAAATCTCAACTAAAAAGGCTCTTGAGCTATTACACTTAGATTTGTTTGGACCTGTTACACCTACAAGTCTAGGTGGCAAAGCTTATGTATTTGTCATTGTTGATGATTACACTAGATTTACATGAACTTTATTTCTTGCAAACAAAAGTGAAGCTTTTGAAGCATTTGTCAACTTGAGCAAGAAGATTCGGAATGAGAAAGGATATAAGATCACAAATTTAAGGAGTGATCATGGTAAAGAGTTCGAAAATAAAAGCTTTGAAGATTTTTGTGACAAACTAGGAATTCATCATTTCTTTTTTGCTCCTAGAACACCTCAGCAAAATGGTGTTGTAGAAAGAAAGAATAGAACACTACAAGAAATGGCTAGAATAATGATAAATGAGTATCATCTTCTAAAGTATTTTTGGGCTGAAGCCGTCAACATAGCTTGCTATATTCTGAATAGAACAACTATTAGATTAGTGCTTCAGAATACTCTATATGAGTTGTGGAAAGGCAGAAAACCCAACATAAGCTATTTTCAAGC
>CANXYI012226585.1:0-15127 GCA_948208565.1 Hura crepitans | reverse complement strand
CATAGGAAAGTATAAATGATACATGCTTTTCATGCATAAGAAAATTATAATGAATGATACATGCTTTCATGCATAAGAAAGTGTGGAAGAGTGATGCATGTTTTTCATGCATAGAAAAACATGTGAATTATGTATGCTTTTCATGCAGAGGAAAATGATGTGAATAAATGATACATGCTTTTCATGCATAGGAACAATGATGTGTGCTTTCATGCATTGCGGGAATGTTTGAATAAATGATGCATAGGGAAAATGGTGTATGAAGAAATGGAAACAGAGGATGAAGATATGGATGCATGCTTTCATGCACAAGAAATCACAGATAAATGATGCATAGGGAAAATGATGCATGCTTTCATGTATACGGGCATATGTGAATAAATGATGAATACTTTCATACATAGGAAGATGATACATGTTTTTCTATGCATTAAAAACATGCATCACTTATCAACACTTTCCTATGCATGAAAGCATGCATCATTCATCATACTTTTCCTATACATGAAAAGTATTCATCATTTATAATTTCCTATTCATGAAAGCTTACATTATTTATTTATGTTTTCCTATGCATAAAAGCATGCATCACTTATCCATGTTTTCTTATACATGAAAAGCATGCATCATCCCTATGTTTTCCTTTGCATGAAAAGCATGCCTTATTTATTATACTTTCCATTACATGAAAAAGGTATGCATTATTCTAGATTACTAACATATTTTCTTACATGAGAACATGCATCCTTTATGCATATTAACCATATATGCAACAAGCAAAAAAATCACAAAGCTACTAAAAGGTGCAAAAGATGAAGCCATAAAATGGTGTGAACAATAAAGTTGCTAAATGGTGTAAATGACTAAGCCACCGAATTATGTAAATGACTAAGCCATTGAAGTGTACAAAGGATGAAGATGCTAAATGGTGTGAAGGATAAAGCAACTGAATGGTGCAAATGACCAAGCCACCAAATGGTGTAAACAACAAAGCCGCCAAATGGTGTGAATGAAAGTTTAATCATAAAGGTATGAGAAAACAACATGTATCATGTAGACATAATAATAGTAAGCTAGATTATGAAAAGGCAAAAATAGCAAGGCTTCAGCTATGTACTTTAATGTGCACTATTGCTTTAGAATTTCATATCACACATTAAAGTGGGGGTAACTGTAGACACCTCGATTTTGGGTATAGGACTGTATTATGTATTAAAACTTTGACCAAACCTGAATTGCAAAAAAAAAAGTTAGAATTTATGTTTGTAGTAGAGGGCTTGGGCTAATAGAGCCAAAGGCAAAGCTCGACACTGATTACAATAGGGGTATGGGGCAAAGCCTCTGCAATATAGACCCATTCACCTTTTTGGGCCTATGATGTTAACCAAAGATAGGCTCAAGCAACAAGGCAAGCAACTTGGAACCTAAGTCTACATAGACTAACATGGTACAAGTCCATATGAACTTAATGCTATGAGGTTTATACCATAGTTAGCCTAGACCAAAGAGCCCAAAGCATAAGGTCCACATGGACAAGCCAAAGCCTATGTTCGCACGGATTAATCCAACCTAGCAAAAAGCCTATAGACTGGTAGGAAAACCATGTCTAAGTTTACACAGACAAAGCTATACAAGTTTGTAGGAACCAATTGATGTAAAACTTCCAAAAGTGCAAAATTCCAATTCAGGCACTAATTCTTAATCCTAGTAGGACTTTGCTTCTTTTGAATGGGAAAGTGGTTCACTAACCTTATAAATACCCTTCTTATCAACATATTTCAATAGAAACATTGAATACAAAAAAGACACAATGAATACACAAAAGAGCTAATTGAAGACAATAGATGCAAGATTTACTCTACTAGTCCTATGTCCTCACTAAAATAATTATACTTCTAAAACCCAACCATTGTCTTGTTGCTTGGTGCTAACTTTATGGTCTTCATAGACCACTATTTGGTGTTATTAATCTCTTCCTTTTAGTTGTACTCCAGTGACTCTTATCATTGGAGTAATAGTCCAAACATACATACAACCCTTACAAGCAATGGTCTACACGGACCTAATGTCTTATGGGTAGGACCATTTTGGTTCTTTCTTTTATTTTCTATGGTTTTGTACTTATTATTTCTTTTTATTTATTCTTAGTTGTAATAGGTAGTAAATAACATAATTTACACATTAGTTGCTTAACTTTCACATTAAATGATTTTACACATATTTAATTTGTTTTTTTAAGTAAAATGGTTTTAAGTTTTCTTTAATCAAAAGTCAAATGAAAAATGTATTTTAATAAAGGCCAACCTCTTAGAGATAGGGGTTAGGCAATTACCACCAATTCCTATAGAATTACGAGTAATTGTCAGGTCAAATAACAACTAATCAATGACCCATTTCCTGGATGTACAATATGCTTTCTTGTATTCTTTAAATGATTGCAAGTTTACTTCTTATACATGAAAATGTGACATAAATATTTTAAATATAATGCATGCTTACTTGCAAAGAGATTGATAAATGTTATAATATACAAAGAAGGCATATTATTGAGGTATAAATAAGATCTAAATTTGAACCTTTCTGTTACAGAAGATTAGAGGTCTTAGTTTAGGGGCCAGGTGGCAACTCTATTAAACCACTCTCATCCTCGGTAAAAATATCATAATCTTAAATAGCTACTACACTTCATGATCTTTGAGTCTAGACTCTTTACCTCTATAACCTGCATACTAAAACACTAGTGCACTAAGTATAAAACTCACTAGTGAAACTAATGCATTAAAACATGTCATATGAAGCACTCAGGTATAATAGCAAGCTATAAGTGTATAAATACAATGCAAAAAATAAATTCATGGAAATGACATTAATTCCAATACTCTATCTCTTAATTCATTTATTTACAATTATGCCACATTGGTATTTTTAGTCAATTTAATCATTCAGTGATTTGACATCAATTAAGTCTATAAATTTAATTTAATTTACTTTAATTTAATAGGCCCGACTAAATAGACTACACTTAAAGACACTTGACCAAAAGGGAATTGAAAATTTATGTAGTGGCCAACATTTTGGACCCCGATTGCTACACCAGCCTAGTTTGATAAAAGGGATCAGTTCACTTGAACCTCCCAATACCAAACATGGGATAGTAGGGATCGGTCTATAAACCTTCTAATATCCCAATCAAACTAACATCAAGTAACTCTATGGATAGTAGGGATCAGCCTGTAGACCTCCCAATATCCAAATAATCATTAGCAAACAAGTCCAGTGGATAGTAGGGATAAGTTTGTAGGCCTTTTAATATTCAACAAATCATCAATAATTATCTAGCAGTTGCTAATCCCTAGTTGATTGGTCAACCCATCTAATGGGTGTCTTACTAATAAGCCATATGTCTTTATTTCATGTCTATTTATTTACTAATCATCATTTTTATAAATTCAAAAATGAATAATAGACATTTATGAATTTATTTTGATAGTTGAAATTTGACCTAGATAGTTATTAGTCATTTTTGGTCCTATTGGATAATTACGAGTTTATTTTTCTAAGCCAATTTAGGTTACTTCATTAGGCATATTTAGGTCCATCATATGCATAATCTAGGTCATTATTTTAAGTCCAATTATGTCTAAGTCCAAAGCCATTTCTAGTGCATAAGTTATTAAGTCATTTTTCATAAATAGTTATAGGTTATTTTTTGAAATTCGTACACAGTTACAGACTTGTAGGCTCAACTCACTAGGTATCTTTACATGCTAATTCACTTGCCATTATAGGCCATTTAACATGTCATGTCATCAATCTCATAATGCCACTAACATTATCCTAAATTGACTTCCAAATTGTCTTACACATATGGTTCAAATGCCATTCAAGTTTGAGCTAGTTTTAAGTCACTTTTGCCTATGTTTTCTAAGTCCACTTCCAAACCATTTTAGGTACCAATACTTAGTAACACTTTCCATACTAAACTTAACATTTTACAAGCTATATTTCCATACATGTTTTAACATAGTTCATGCCAATTTTATGCCATACATTACATGGTCATAATATCATGCTAAATAAGCATACTACCTACCATAACATGCCATACTTACCATGTTACCCTAAGGCACACCTCTCAGCCAAAACATGGTTAATAGCCATTTTCATGCATTTTTCCATAAATTATCATACATACATACATATCCCATATCACCATACTAACATATATATACATGCATACACCTATTATCATTCATGTTATGCTATTATACGACCATTATATTCCTCGGTTACGCATGTCATGCTATGTCACACAACCATTCTTATATTTTCTTATTAATTCTACCTACACACACTATCCATATGCCAACCATACTAGTTTCCATCAAGTACACTAATCATACATATATTATACATGATTCACATACTAAGGTCTTTCATAAAACCTCTCGGCCATGCCACCTATTATCTAAAACCATGCCTTTTTCCAATTATACACATACACATGTCATAAAATACCACCACATAAATTTCATTTATCATCACATACACTAACATTACATGCCATAACCCACCATACACGCACATACATCTTTTCACCCAAAATGATGCCATACCCTTACCACTATTCTTTCCACCCAATCATCCCTTAAATCATTCATTTATCATGTAATTAACTTTAATAAAGGCTTAATTCACCATTACACATACATTAACCCTCAAAATAATTAATTTTGTACAAGGTTTCCCACACAAATCATACATGAATTGAATATGGCATGCCTCAAATACACTAAATTCACATACCTTATCACCTTGAAAGCTTTTTCTACACCAAAACACCCTTACACCCCTTGTTGAACCTCATTTCCCTTTACACCAACATACCCACAAACAAAAGCTTAGAAAAATCACCAAAAATCCCACAAGCCTCCATATGCAATTCTATGAATATGAGGGGTCTTAGATGATGAAATCCCCTAGGAAATAAAATAGAAAAAGGGAAAAAACACTTAAAATTGATTCTTCAAGCTCCCTTTTATGTACATTTAGGATACTATGAATTTTTTTGAATTCTATGGTTAACTATAGCCTTTAAAAGCTTAAAGACCAATTTCTAATTCAACAATGGAATTTTTAGTGATAATTTTATGTGTAATTAAACTTGAATAGCCATGAAAGTGGACCATAGAAAAAAGAAGTGGCATCGAGTAAGAGAGAAGAAAGATGAAAGAAAATGAAGAGGTGAGTAGGCTTTACCAAGTGGGTGCTTAGATGACATAAAAGGGTATTTATAGTCGTTATGGATAGCTCAGGTGGTGACATGTGTCACTCAAGCTTTCTAAAAATGCTCAATTTTGGCTAAAACTTTGGAAAATTTTAAAAATTCACTTAGACCTCTAAAAATTATCACATTAGTTTTAAAAAAACCTCAATTAAGTCTATTTAGGCCCTCATAAAATTTTACAGCTAAATTCAATTAGCAAGATAGTTAACTAACTTTGTCAATTTACATGCAAACCATAAAATTTAAGAAAATTAGGAAACAACATCAGAATTTAAAAATTCCTTCACTAATGGTCTCAAGCAAATTTTTAACCTTTAGGGTATCGTATTTTTAGGTTTGTCCGAGCACATCCAAGATCATTCCTTACCCAAGTTCATCTAAGCATACGGCCCACTAGATTTTGACCTAAAATAATTTAGTGGCTCTACTAAATCTTTAAATTATATTATTTTCATCATTTTTAAGCCCCTTAAAATTTCATGACTAGTATGCCTTACCTCTAACCTCATAAAGGTGACCCAGTACTCCAGACATACTTTTTAAGCCTCGAAGGTACTATTCACGAAGCCTTGACTTACAAGCATTTCAATCCAAAAGGGGAAGCCCGCTGAGTATGAGTTAAAGAATGATGGTTGCTTGTATTACCATGATAGAGTTTGTGTTCTAGATGTTAAAGAGCTAAAGAAACATATTCTAGATAAGTCTCACGATGCTCCTTATTATATGCATCTAAGTCACATGAAAATGTTTCAAGAATTGAGGATGTCATATTGGTGGCCTAGTATAAAGAGAGATGTATCAAAATATGTTACTAAATGCCTCACTTCTTAATAAATGAAGGAAAAACATTAGGTTCCTTCTAGTTTGCTATATTTTATAGCATTTCCATAATAGAAATAGGATAAAGTCACCATGGACTTCTTAGTTGGCTTGCCTATGACAAGAAACAAACATGATTCAATATGGGTTATTATAGATCATCTTACCAAGATAGCTCATTTCATACCTATGAGGATGGACTATTCAATAGAGAAGTTTGATGAATTGTATATTGATGAAGTTGTCAGATTGCATGGGGTGCCATCTTCCATTATATTTGATCGAGACCAATGATTTACATTGAGGTTTTGGAATAAACATCATAATGCCTTAGGTACTCCATTAAGTTTTAGCATGTCATTTCATCTACAAATTGATAGATAGTTAGAAAGAATCATTTAGGTAATCTTATGATACTTGAATGATTTGATGTAAAAAGATATGTATAATGTTATACTTATGTTAAGGTATCTTTTTTAGGTGCTTAAGGACATGCTAAGAAGTTATGCCATTGGGTTCAAAGGTAGTTGGGATCACTATCTATCATTATTAAAGTTTGTTTACAATAATAACCATCAAGCGAGTCTTGGAATGGCTCCCTATGAAATGTTGTATGGAATGAAGTGTAGGATTCCCTTATGCTAGAGTGAACTTAGTGAAACAAAGCTTATGAGACCATATTTGATCAAGGATGCCAAGGAGAAGGTGAAGATCATTAGAGATAGATTAAAGGTTAGTTCTAATAGACAAAAGTCCTATGTTGATCTTAAAAGGAAAGATATAGAGTTTAAAGTGAGAGACAAGGTATTTCTTATAGTTTCACCTAAGAAAAAGGTGTTATATTTTGGCAAGAAAGGGAAGCTAAGTCTTAGGTTTATTAGGCCATACAAAGTAATGGAATGTGTGGGACTAATAGCCTACCAAATAGCACCACCACTAGAACTTCAATAGATTCACATGTCTTCCATGTTTTCATGCTTAGAAGATATAGATCTAATCCTACTCATGTCTTATCAGTGGAAAAAGTTGAAGTTAGTCTATATTTTTTTTATGAAGAAGAACTTATTAGAATTCTTGCCAGAGAAGTTAAAGAATTGAGAAATAAGATAGTCCTATTAGTGAAGGTTACATAAAAGTATCACATAATGGAAGAAGCAACTTAAGAATTAGAAGCTTAAATGTGTGAGTAATATCCATATCTATTTGAACCAGGTAATGTCACATAGGACATTTATTTTAAGTGGGAAATATTGTAATGACCTAAAAATCTCAGTCTTTATGAATAGTACTTTCCTAAATGAATAGTGGTGCACTGAAGTTACTAGATAAAAGTATTAGTCATAAAATAATTTTGGGTCAAATTTAGAATCAATCAGACTTCATTTGATTGGTTAAAAACACTAAGAAAGTTTTTACAACAGTGTTTTATAAATAGTGACCAAGGCAAAGTTGAACCATAATTAATTTTCAAAGCTAATCATAAAATTCTAAAACCTTTGCAACCTAATACTCAAAAATTCCAATGAGTCCAATGGTGTTGGAATTAGAATTTTTAGAGGTTGTAAAGTATTTTATTTGAATTTTAGGAAGCATAAAATTCTCATTTTAATTCGGTTTCTTTTGATTTTCGAGCTTTGATTTATAAAGTATGTAGAGAAAAAATTAAAATAACTTTGAGAAGTGGAATGAGAGAAAAAAAAATAAAATTTTGGGACAAAAAATTGATTATTGCATTAAAAGAATAACTTTTCAAAAATTATAAATAGAATAATAATTTTGACTTTTGGTCAAAATAACTAAAAGCACTACCTCTCCCTCACTCTCTCAAACTCGACAATAAGAAAGAGAAGTTTTCTCTATTTTCTTCATATGAACTTCCACTTTCAAGCTTCAATTCCTATATCTAATGGATTTCACACCCTCCTTATGGTCCAAAGGCATATAATTATGTAGATTTTCAACGAAAATTGGAGGAAAATCTTAAGAATTTCAGGTTAGGTAAATAGTGCCCATTTTTTGATCGAGTAAATAATGCCCAAGAGTCAAAAAAAATATGGTCTTTTGTAATTTTTGGATATCATATGATTTTATAGAATTTTTCTTAAATATAATCTATATTGGGTAGTTGAGAAAATGAACACAACACATGAGAAAGGATGAACGAAGGTGTGAATAGTTTTGAGGTCACATTGTGATCATTTCGGTACGTGAAATTGACTTACTTCATAAATATTTATGTATGCCTTTTATTTTTCAAAATAATAAAAAATGTGTATTTAAGTGGTAATCAATTAATTTAATTAGTTTAATCATGTAAATGATTTTTTAAATTAGCATGTATATGTGCAAATGATATGTGTGATATATGAATCATTGAAATTGGAATGGGGTGGTGTTATTGCCATGTTGGCCAAATGGCCATGAGATTTTCTTTCTTATGTATATGTTAGCTTATGAGTGCACATGACTTGGTTTTAGGCTAATTTGATGTGAAAAGATCTTATATGTGTGTTAATGAAAATTTTAGGTAAGATTGGTGTTGTAAGCTAGGTAGCTAAATGGCCATGTGATGAAGTGTGTATATGTGTGTGGTGTGTTCAATACATTTAATTAAAAAGGTTTAGTGTAAAGGTTAACATGTTAGAGGCATAATAGTGCTATGCATTACAGAGGGAATATAAGATAATGGAATGTCATAATAATTATGTTTTAATGATGTAATATAGTGGAATTGGATTTGTTCTTAATGTATGGCATTTAAGTGTTGCTTTGAACATGCTAAGGCAAATGAATGAATTTTAGCTAATTGAGTGCTATGTGTGGTCGAATATAATGTGTGGTGTGATAAAGCATAATTGTATATATGAGAAAGGAATGTGAAGATTAATGTAAAGAAATAGCTAAAATAGGTGTTAAAAATGGTAGTGGCCGAATAATCATATTATGGTCAAACTTATGGATATATGGATGAAGCCTATAGTGTATATTTATGGATAAGTTCCTATTATTGCTCCTTATTAAATGAAAATATGATGTTAAAGAGAATTTAAGTATATATGGCTATATGCATACAAATATGTGTACTTGAATGAGTTGTTGCAAAGATATGACATTAGTAGTTATATTTAAAACTCTAAACAATTAAGTTTCTAGGTATGGCAATTTATTTGCCTTAACACAATTAAAGTTGTTTTTAAGCCTCTTAAGTTATGAAAATAAAAATAAACATAATTGAAAGCCTATATGCTTAACAACCTAGATGGATAGGCTAACTAGTTAATTAGGTGTTAGTAGTAGCTGCTAGGTCATTACAATGTTATTTGGTATTTTTGGTTTATTAGTCCACTTTTTGTCTGACCTAAAGACCCACATATTTTTTATTTTTGGATCCATATTAGTGGGTAAACTTCAAGTTCATATATAGTCATAATGGCCATCATGTTATGATATGTTTGATCTTTAGATCCATGCTGGTAGATGGACCCTTAGTTTTATAGAGGTCGTGTTGGTTGTCCACTTTTGTTATCCTTAAGACATGTGCTTTGATCATATAGGCAATTAATAATGATATCATGAACTTAATAATAATGACATTATGAATGAATAATAATGATCTTTCCATTATGAATGCAATTGCTAAATGCATATATGGAAGGCATAAATTATGTTTAAGTTTGTGTTATGTGAAATTTTTTTGCCATTATTTAATTCATGCATAGTTATGTATTATTTGATGCATCATGAATTGTGCATATGTTGATAAAAATTGATATTGATTGGATTTGCTAATATTATGGCATAATGCATGAATTATTTTGATTTCACCACTAAGCAAAAAGCTTAGCGCATCATTTTATTTGTGATGCATAGGTTTGAAGATTAATTGAACCTAAGCCTTAGGACATCTAAACATAAAAGTGAAGGCCAACATTTTGGTACTTTTTAATGTATTTAATTAGATTATGAAATGTATAGATATAGAATGGCATTCTTAGTATGGGTGTAATAAGTCTTGGGCCTAAACTATAATGTTTTGTAACTTAAGCTTGTGTATTGGTTGCAATCCTATTTTAAATTGTTTTGAACTATTTAATGCATGTTTGACATCTCTTCTTGAGGTTGAGACTGTATTGATGCTGAACATTGATTAGAGTGATTAAAAGGATCACGAAGCTAGGGTTTAATTGACAAAAATATATAGAAGTGTTTTTATTAATGCAAGTTACTATTTAAAAATTTAGAATAGTGCCCAGTATAGTTATTATGCTACCAAATTTTTGGCACAAGGATTCTCAAATTGAATATATAACTTGTGTAACACCCCCTACTTAATTCTCGAAGAAATAAAATAAACAGTGCACTTCCCGCTAGGTCACCCATCCTTAGACTACTCCCATGGTCATTCATTTAACTTTTACTTATTCTATACTGTATAACTTTATTTAACTCTAAATTTAGTTGTATCTATTCCTATAGTCCATTTAGATTCATATTAACATGTTTATGCCAATACAGGGAAATTTTACATCAATCAAATTTTTCCAAAAATTTGGTAGCATAACAACTACCTAGGCCACTATCCCAAAATTTTCAACTTGTGAAACACTTTTATAATAGATTTTCACATTTATTATACCCTTCCAGTCCCCCAAATATGAGCCTAACATCAGTAATCTATCAAACAGCAACACAAGCCTTAGGCCACAATCAAAAAAAGCACAACATTGAGCCTCAGGCTCATAAACATCAACATAAATAATAAATTCATATAAGGATTAACAACTGGTTAATTACAACATAGTTTGTATTTGTACAATTACATCCTATGTCACTTATATACATAACACCCATTTCCCACCTAAGTACATAGAGTGCAAAACTATATAAATGTGCATTATCGACCTTTTAAAGAATAACCTCTGAACTTTGCTACACACTTTACGAGGGTACATCCAAGTTCTAGTTACTTGTGCACCAAAATAGGTATGCTAAGTATATAATATACACAGGGGTGAATTTAAGCATTTAAAACATGTTCATCAATTTATCTGTGCATATAATCATATTCTTATCTTGTTATGATTTCCAAATACATCCTAGGTTGCTAACATGCAAAATTTCCAAATTTCCCCTATAGCATCCGTGTCAATACCTTATCCACTTAATCATTTTGACTTAGGTAAATTAACCTTTTAAGATCATTATTAACAATTTCATGCATAATATCTAATAATAAAGCTTATAAATTATTATCTAGGTAAAATTACCAAATTACCCCCGTATTATTTTCTAAAGCCACATGTAAATTATGTTAATCTTGTTTAATTTATGTTAGCTAGCCATCTTGAGATACAGCACTAACAGACACTAGATCTAGAGGGAACAACATAGTGCAGTGGTCCACATTTCGAACAAATGCTGCTATACTAGCCCAATTAAGTTTTAGCAACCAAGGTGTAAATAACAAGGTTTGGTATACCTAATAGATTTGTACAGTGGCCTTCTGGGACCTTTATCACTATACTACCATTATTTTAAATATTTGTGATAGGGTAAAAGTGTCTACCTAGCAGATTAGTCTGTGCAACAAACTAGTGCAGTTGCCCTTTAGGACCTATGCCATTGTATCGGCAAACATTTAATAACTGGCATTAGGTGGCAAGGATGGAAAGTTGTCTATCCAACAGGCTAGTATAATGGCTTTAATAAGGACTTATGCCACTACAGTAGTCTTATCTGAAAAATAGATAGTGTAACAGCTACTAAAAATTCCTAAGTTAATTAGTTAACCCCTCTAGTGGGTCTCTATCTAATAGGCAACTTAACCTCAATTTGTGTCCATTTCTTTACTGATTAATTTTTTATAATATTATTATATCAAAAATAGATAATTATAATTTTATGGCAATGTTGAAATTTAGCCCAGTCTGGTATGGCCACAAATAGTTTGTACCAGGTGAATTCTCAAAAGTATTTTCAAGGGTGTAACTACCAATAATTATAATATATTATGCTAGACTTTTTTTCATAAATATTTCACAATTATATGCCATTTACTGTCTAGTGGTATTATTGGTTTAGGTAGTGGTCATTTTAGGATAATTATATGTCATTTCCTTAACTTGCAACAAGGAGTTTAAGGCTTATTTCACCTTATTTTTCAGCATAGTTTTCACTATTTATTTCCTGCTTTCATAAGCTGAAAGCCAATAACACTTAAGCCAATCAAAAGGTTAAAAATATAGGCATACATGCCATTACAAAAACTTACCCTATCATAGTCATCTTAGGCACATAATTTAAGTATATTATTCCTTTAGAAGCTATAGCCCTTAAAGAAAAATACAAGCCACTTTTCATGCCCTGTTTCTAGCCAAGTTTAAGTCCATTTTACAAATCCTCTTTAAAGTCATTCTTAGTTACATTTCATGCCAAATTAACTAAGCTAGACATGCTCTTATTATCATGCCTTGTTATATATAACAATATACATATGTTATTTACATTTTTATGCCATTATCCTTTAATGAGCTCTCAGATCCTAAGGGCCACCATGTCAAACATAGTTTAAACACTATAACCACATGACTATTCACCACAATTCATCGCATTTACCATATCATAACACTTTGTAGAGATTATGATATTTTTACCGAGGACGAGAGTGGTTAGTGGAGTCGCCACCTGGCCTCTACACTAGGACCTCTGATCTTTTGTACTAAAAAGGATCAAAATTTTAGATCTTATTTATGCCCTAATAATATGTTGTCCATGTATATTGTAACGTTTGTCAGTCCCTTATCAATCAAGCATGCATCATTCTTAATTTAAATTGTATCACTTTTTCATTTAACGAAGTAAATTACAATATTTACAAGATATAATATATATACATATATACATCAAAAAAATGGGTCATTTATTAGTTGTTAATTAACCTGACAACTACCTATAGTTCCATAGGAATTGGCGGTAGTTACCCAACTCCCACCTCTAGGAGATTGGCCTTCATTGAAATACATTTAGTCATTGTGACTTTTGGATAAGGAAATACAAATCCATTTTATTAGAAAACACCAACTAATTTTATGTAAAATACTTTGATGTGAAATTTAGGTTTTAGCATGCAAAACAAGTTGTTTACTAGCTATTACAACCCCAAAATAAGTAATGAAATATAAATAGTACAAAACCAAAAAAATGAAGCATGGCACTAAAATAGTCTTGCTTCTACGTCGTAAGGTCCATAAAGACATTCAGGAGGTCTAATATTAGTTTGTGCAGACCATATCTATGGAAAGGTTAAGTCTATCCCAACTTTGATCAAGTAAAGGAATCTAGTCAATAACTCAAAGAATGAAAAAATCAAATGAAGTTAAATCAAGTTCATATAAACATCGACATATAATAAACAGGGTATAAACATATTTAAGGACATATAGACCTAGAATAATTGGTTATATAAGCATAATATACTCTAAAAATCATCATACAATTCATCACCTACAAGTCTGTGTGGATGTATAGCCCTTGTGATAGGGAGTCTGTGTAGACTACTTTTCAATCCCATGCACAAAATTACATCCCTTTAATATTAACTTGTGAGTATGCTGATTCACATATATCGACTATCATATAACAAAGTGCCTAAAATACAAAATCATGTTTACTAGATGTAGGTCTATGCAGACCAGTTTGCCATATTTACATAAAGGGAAGAAGGCCGTGCAGACTAACCTATCATACTTATGCTTAAAGGAACTAAGTCTATGTGGACCTAACCACACATATTATCAAATTCGTGTGGTGATCATTAACATCATGCAACATACTTAACATTGGTTGTAAGAATCAATTCCACGTCACATATATTACTATAATAGCCTACTCATTATGAATAGAAGTGGACATAAAAAAAGTATGTCCTCACTTATACATCAATTTTAGAGATTATAAGCCTGCAAGATATCCAAAAACACGCAATAGACCTTATATATTACCTGAACAAGAAGTCTCTTAAAATAATAGCATAAAAGGCTCAATGTTTAAGTGCAGATGGTTTGAGTTGCTCCTAGTTCAAGCTCTCTAACTTCTTAGATATTTTCTACCATTTGGATGTATGTTCCCCGCTTTGATTTTTTAGCCTCTCTCTTCTTTATTGATGTAGAGAAGTATATATAGTTATTCTTTTTAGGCTTTCTTATTTTTGTCTAGAAAGGAGTCCTTATCCTGATGGGATTTTGGCTTTTAGACTGAATAGGTAGAATTCTTCCTCTGGAGTGCTCTTTCTATTAGCAAGTCCATGTGGACTTATCTGTACTAGTCTGCATGGACCAAGATTTTGGTATGTTGGTCCGTAGGCTAAATCTTGGCCTGTTTATGTAGTTAGTCCATATAGACATGGTTTAGTAGGTCTATGCAGACTTGACTTTTGATGACTTTATGCTATGCTTGAGAGTTTATCTTTGGCTATCATTATAGGTTAAAGGTGAGGTGTCTACACACTTGCAATTGCCATTACTAAGTAACTCATGCATATTATAGGCCCTAAACCTCTCGGCCATTTTCAAAATCTATGCCAACCACATACAAATCACTTTATACACACATTAGCATTCCGTATCACTCAATCATGCAAACATACATATCAATTCAAACCCATCTAAACCAATATATGTACACACTTCACTCCCTTAAACCTCTTGGTTACTAACACTTCCACCTCATCACAAGTTCATTTCTATTTGAGATATTCAATTATCATTCAATTAGGCTATGTATTACAATATTTCAAGGGAATGACCTATCCAAGCCAATAAATGTACTTAAACAATGGCTAAGCCAAAAGTGACGATATTGAATTAAAGGGCATGAAGTGAATGTTTGAAATCACTTACCTCACACTTCAAGAAATAGGAATTCCACACTTTAAGCCTTTAAATCCATATTCTAGCCTACCACAGAAGCTTTTTGTGGGGGGGGGGGGGGGGGGGGGGGGGGGGGGGGGGGGGGGGGGGGGGG
>CANXYI012226476.1:0-11753 GCA_948208565.1 Hura crepitans | reverse complement strand
CTACCTTAGAGGTTTAGTCAGGCTTTTCCTCCTAGGCCTCGACCATCATAGCAAGCTTTAAGTGCTATAATGTCCATAGCTAAAAGTGCACGTCTAACATGTGGGAGTTGCAATAGGAAACAATGGGGTAATGCTAGCAATATAAGAAAGGAGAATGCTTTGGATGCAGAGCCAAAGATCATTTCCAATGGGAGTGCCCTCAGAGACAATCCGAGGCTATAAAGACCTATGTATCAGCTACAGTAGCACCTAGTAGAGGATTGAGGTAGCAGAGATAGGAGCAGCTAAGCACTTGCTAAAGGATGAGATCAAAAGTTAGAGTTTTGGCATGGCAATATGCTATTCGTGCTCGGGAGGAAGCTGAAGCACCAAACATCATTGCTGGTACCTTCTTTTTATTTAATATGCCTATGTTAGCATTAATTGATCCTGGTTCCACACATTCATATATTTGTACCACACAAGCACAAGATAGAGGACTAGAGCCAGAGTTTATAGGCTTAGACATTTAAGTGAGTAAACTGATTAGGTAGAGTGTGATGGTAAATATAGTTTATAGACACTGTCCTTTAGTAATCTAAGATCAGACTTTTCTAGCCAATTTAATAGAACTTCCCTTTTATGAGTTTGATATCATACTAGGTATGGACTGGTTGTTAGAACATAAAGTGTTGATTGATTGTGAGAGAAAAAGGTTGAGTTTGTAGGCGTCAGAGGGATAAGAGGTGACAGTTATAGGTAAAAGAAGTTCTTTATCCAATATCATTTTAGCCATTATAGCTAGGCGACTCATTTAAAAAGAATGTGAAGCATTCTTAGCTTTTATCATGGACACTAGTACCATAACACCTAGCCTTGACCAAATACTAGTGGTTTTTGAATTCCCTAATGTGTTCCCCGATAAGTTGTTACCTCTATATCAAGAGTTAGATTTAGAGATTGAGATATATCCTAGTACAATTCTAGTGTCCATTACACCATATAGGATAGCACTAGTAGAATAGAAGGAGTTGAAGGTGCAGTTGTAGGAACTGTTGGATAAAGGCTTTATTAGGCCTAGTGTTTCACCCTAGGGAGCACCTAAGGTGACTAGAGGCATAATATTGCATGGTTAGCTTATAGCCTGTATCATGTCTATAAAGTTTGCTATTAGACATATGCTTGTGTTTATTATTCTTTATGCTTATGCAAGTATGAGAATACATAAGTGGATGCTTACATTTTGGCTTAGCCGAATGGCCTTACAAATTTTCTTTCAATGCCATAAGTATGTTATGAACCCTTTTTAGCTTATCATACACTATATGAGATAGCATACACTATGTATGTAAGAATTTGGTTAATTGGTTATATGATATATTATAAAGCATATAATGCATATTGTTGTTATCTATGTGGTTTGCCTGGATGGCCATTATAAGGCAATTATAGTGTTTGAACATTAAAGGACATCTTGAGCATTAAGTATCCAATTCCTATGCTTAGAACATAACATACATTATGCATGTATGATTTTGACTATATTAGTTAACATATGAAATGTATGTATGATGTTGGCTATATGATTGGTTATAGTTCATGTAAACCACATAAATGATTTGCTCACAAAATAACCAAAAGATAAGATATGCCTATACTTTTTGACAACCTAGGTTGGATAGGTTAATCAATCAACTAGGGAACCCCATAGTAGCTGCTAGTTACCTTTAACAATCATTTGGCCTTTAGTAACCATTTAAGTTTATGAACAATCATTTAGGCCTTTGGGCAGTTATTTGGGGCTTCGGGCTATTATTTGAGCCTGTAGGTTATCATTTGGGCCTTTGGGCTAATATTTGTACTTCGGGCACTATATCAACCCATTATCTAGTTTGGTTGTTGTCTTACAAGTATCAGAACATAAATCTAATTTAGAACTAAAAAAAGATATCTGTTGCATATGGATTATGTCTTCGAACATTCATTGGATTTATAGCTATGCATATAGCTATGGTATGCTAAGCTTATGTGATTAAAGATTATTAGTTTATACCATGATATATATTATCCTTATATTATTTATTTAACCTCTCATAAATGATGTATTTTAATTACATGATCATATGATATTATACACATATATTATGTTGGATTCACCACTAGGCTATTGCTTAGAACATCGTGTTTATGTTGAGATACATAGGTTAAAGAAACACAGATTAAAGACAAAGCCTTATTTATCATAAGATTGAGCAAGAGTGGCTTTCAGTATTTTGCTTATTCTTTTGTGTAATAACATGATGCACATATTTTAGATATAGGCACTTTTGTGTAACAATGAAGGATTAGGCCTAATCTATAATATTGCTATTTTGTAACTCATTTAAAGATATTAATGAGAACTTTGATTTCAATTTATGTTTAGTTGCATGACTTGTATGATATATCTTCTTATTGCATACTTATTAAGTGTTGCCCTTGAGATTGATATTAGAGGGTTAGATGGACCCAATGATGATGAAATTAATTGTGATTATTCTAGAAGTATGATTTTTTATAGGTTACTATTTGGGAAAGTTTCCTAGTAAAATTGTTATGTTGCTAGAATTTCGACATGATGACCCTTATAGTAAACCTTAAAAGTCAATTTTTCTTTATTCATATTTTCATCACCTTAGAGAAGTAAAGTATGATTTTATATAATAAAAAAGTTATAATCTTTATGAGTTTTCTATAAAAGAGTATTGGATATTGGTAAATGTGCCATTCATTATTCGGGTCTAGCAATTGAATCATGTAGCCAGTGTCACAATAAGCCAACATTACACAAAATAAGCATAACAAGCCCTAAACACACAAAGTCTTACTCACAAGACTACCATACACTTATATACACATAATATTCCTTTTAACTAGCTTCCATACATCATTTAATGCTTACATGGTCACATATCACCATTCCTAAGCATACAATCTCATAAGCATGCATAATGCACAACACACACACACATGCACTATGGCCCATTTGACCATCATGCTTATATACATATCCCACATTCATTCAAACACTTTTAAGGCATTAATTCATATGTATGAGGTCACCTAACAACATTCATTAGCATCCAACACAATTAAATGCCATGTACCTCATTTCCATACACAATTAGATACACTTTATCATTAGGGTACATACAAAATCAATAAATTTTACTTGATTTCACTTACTTTGAGACTAAAATACACCAATGAGGTTAGCTCAAGGCTTCTCTTTACCTTTGTTCTGCCTCCCTTTCTTTGCTCTACAAATATAAATAGTCATGTTATGAAAAAATTCGTATGAAATCATATACACGTCAAAAATAAAAAAATGACTTAGGAAATGTACTCTTAGTCATCCTAAGAACCTTAGAAAAATATGAAAACTTGAAGATTCTTATCCGATCAAAATTGTGTCACTATTCACTCTAACCTCGAACCTTGAAAATCCTTTGATATTTCTTAAATTTCTTACATTAAATGGTGTTTAGGGGTTATGAAGGTTTAAATTTAGGGATTAAATGGTTTAATTTGTTGTTAAATTGAGGAAGTAAAGCAAATAGATGAGGAGGCTCTAATGGTGGAATCCGTTAGCTCTGTGGAGAAAATAAAGGGAGGTTGAAGATGCTACTATTCCAAGTTTGACTCACTTTATGACCATTTTGACCCCATATATATATGGGTTTCTTAAAATAAAACAAAAATCTTTTCTCTCTCCATTTAATCTAATTATTTGCTTTTTTACACTTAGTTAACATCTAATTAAATCCCTTAAAATCATATAAACCAAATTTTGTATGCCTTTAAAAAGCTAAACTTGAAAACCAAGAAAAATCGATTAAAAATGTAACTTTTTACTTTACCCAATTTTGTAAAAATACTTCCTAATATCCAAAAAATCTAATTCCTAGGCCAATTGACTATTTAGAATATTTGAGTATCAGGTTGTATTAATTCTAAGTCAATTTGAGCCAAAACAAAATATTTTCACGGCTCAGCTTACAATAGTTCACTATACATAGACACTACTGTAAAAACTTAACTTGAGTTTTTAACCATATAAATGACTTTTTTTCACTTCAAAATTTACCCAAAATTTTATTATAATTAATACTTCTACTTAATCACTTTAGTATACCTCGGGTCTTGAGAACATTATTCTTGTCATAAAAAGTACTATTAATAACCTTGGGATTTTCAGGCATTACTCTGCTACTTTTTGCTCAATTTCTCGTGGAGTCAAATTTTCATCAGTACGAGTCAAAGGAACGGCCCCCGGCCCTTGATTTCTATATAAAAGACACGCCGAGCATAAATCCCCTCTTTGACTTCTATTCTAATAGACTGAATATCTTTCATAAGGAATCAGAGTAAGATGCGATGATTTTTTCTAGGAAATCCCCAGCGAAAAATACACACTATTCCTTCTTTTCAATCGAATCGATCATAACCACTACCTAAATTACTTGGTCCAAAAAATTGAGGGTACTGCTCTCTTATCTAAGATTTACTCTCCCAAGTGGCTTCTTCCATGATATGATGCCTCTATAGCACTTTCACTAAAGGCATTATCTTGTTTTACCGCTCCTTCACTTCTTTAGCTATGAACTGTATAGGTTCCTTTTCATAAGACAAATTAAGTTGTATCTCTACTTCCCCTATTAACAAAATATGTGAGAGATCTAATTTGTACCTTCAAGGCATAGATACATGAAAAACATCATGCATCTACTAAAGCTCCAAAGGTAAATATAGTCTATAGGCTACTAGCCCTACACGTTCAGTCACTTCATATGTTCCAATAAACCTTAGACTTAACTCGCCTTTTTTGCCAAACCGTATAACTTTCATCCAAGGTAAAACCTTGAGAAACACTCTATCTCCCACTTCATACTGATCATTTATTCTCTTTAAGTTGTATAAGACTTCTGTCTATCTAAAGTTACCTTCAATCTTTCATCGATGATCTTCACCTTTTCTTTAGCATCCTTGATCAATTTTGGCCTTATAAACTTAGTCTCACTTAGCTTATTCTAGCATAAGAGAGTTCTACACTTCCTTATAAAGCTTCATAAAGAGCCATTCCCAAGTTTGCTTGATAACTATTGTTGTAAGCAAATTCTTCTAAGGAAAGGTAGCGATCCCAACTTCACTTGAATTCAATAGCACAACTTCTTAACATATCCTTAAGCATTTATCAAGCATACTTTAACATAAACATCATACATAGCTTAACATCAAAATCATTCAAGTATTAAAAGTTACCTGAATGACTCTTTCTGATTGACTATTAGTCTAAGGATGAAATGTTGTACTAAAACTTAATCGAGTGCCCAAAGCATTGTGAAGCTTTTTCTAAAACCTGGACATAAACCTTAGGTCTTAATATGATATAATAGAAGTAGGCACTCTATGTAATATAATAATCTCATCAATATATAACTCAACAAGCTTTTCCAAAGAGTAGTCCATTTAGACTGGTATGAAATGTATAGTCTTGGTCAACCAATCTACCACAACTCAAATTGAATCACATCTGCTTTTTGTCATAGGTAAATTGAGTATAAAGTCCATAGTGACTCTATCCCACTTCTACTTATGAATTACTATAGGATGAAGCAATCTAGAGGAAACTTAATGCTTCACCTTCACTTGCTGACAAGTAAGGCATTTGATTACAAACTCATACATGTCTTTTTTTATGCCTTGCCACCAAAAATAAGTCTTCAAATCCCAATAAATCTTGGTGCTACTAGGATGCATAGAACATGAAGCATTATGAGTTTGCTGCAAAATCTGCTTCCTCAACTCTTTTATATTTGGAACATATATCTAGTTATGGTAATATAGACAACCATCACTCTTGATTTCATACACAATAGGCTTCCCCTCTTGGATCAAACATATAACACTTATAAGCCTATGATCATATTTCTATGAGTCTTTCACTTGCTGCAACAACTAGGCATCACTTGTAACACAGCTAAAAAGCACTATCATCTATAAGCCTTAATTTGACATTTATAGCCCTCATGGCTAACATGAACTTCCTACATCAGCTACTATATTAGCTTTCTTGGGATGATAATTAATAATGAAATCATAATCCTTGATCAATTCCATCCATTATCTCTGCCTTAAGTTCAGCTCTTTCTAAAAAGGAAGATACTTTAAGCTCTTATGATCTATATAAGCATAATACCACTCTCTATAGAGATAGTGTCTCTAAATCTTTAGAGCAAAAATAATCACAGCAAGCTTTAGATCATGTGTAGGATATTTATTCTCATATGGCTTTAGCTATCTTAAAGCATAAGCAATAACTTTACCCTCTTGTCTAAAACACACTCCAAACTATTCAAGGATGTATCATTGTAGATGATGAAATCTTTCCCAGATATTAGCTATGTGAGAATAGGAGCTTTTGTCAAAATGGCTTTTAACTTATTAAAGCTCACTTGACACTTGTTATCCTAAATAAACTTAACATTTATTATCAATAGATGTGTCATAGTGCTGCAATAATGGAAATCCCATTAACAAAATGTCTATAATACCTAGCTAAACCTAGAAAACTTTTAATCTTTGTCATGTTTCTAATTGGCTTTCATTCAATAACAACTTTAATCTTACTCAGATCCATTCTGATACCTTCTATAGAGGCAATGTGTTCTAAGAATGACACCTTACTTAGCCAAAACTCACATTTATTGAGCTAGGCATAGAGCTTCTCTTCTCTCAACATCTGTAAAACTAGCCTCAAATGTTGTTCATGCTCTTCTTTACTCTTTATGTTAACCAGGATATCATTAATGAAGACTACAACAAACTAATCTAAGTAAAGTCAAAAGACTCAATTCATCAAGTCCATTAAAGCTGCTGGAGCATTGGTAAGCCCAAATGGCAATAAAAAAAACTCATAAAGAGCATACCTTATTCTGAAAGCAATCTTATCCATATCTTCTTCTTTAACCTTTAACTAGTAATATCTTGATCTCAAATCAATCCTATAGAAAGGCCCACTCCTTTAAACTGGTCAAACAAATTATCTATACAATAGACATTAATTCTTGATGGTTACTTTATTTAGCTATCTATAGTCAACACATAACTATAATGAACTATCATTCTTCTTCATAAACAATATCAGTGCTCTCATGGCGACACACTTCGCCTTATGAAACCATTATCAAACAACTCTTCCAACTAAATTTTCAACTCTTTTAGCTCTATAGGAGTGATCTTATATGGAGCTATAGATAATGGTGAAGTGTAAGGTAAAACCCCAATAGGAAACTTGAGTTTTCATTTTAGAGGCAAATCAGGCAACTCTTCAAGAAAAATATCCATATACTTTGGCGCCACTAGTATAAGACTAATATCTTTCTCTTCTCTTTTGGTATCATACATGTGTGTTAAGAAAGCTTGACAACCCTTTCTCAACATCCTCCTAGCTGTAACAGCCAATAGAATATTAAACAGAAAGTATGTCCTTTCACCAACAACTGTGATATTTGCCCTATCACTAGCCATAAGACATATCCATTTCTACTTACAATTCATAATTGCTTGATATTTAGACAACTAATTTATGCCTAAAATCAAGTTAAACTCATCAAAAGGTAACTCAATGAGGTTTGCTAAAAACTTGTGTCCTTGCACTATCAAGGGACACTCTTTCTAAACCTTGTTTACTATAACATGTTAACTTATAGGTTTACTAACCATAATCTCTATGTTAAAAAGTTTTGATGCTAACCCTTGGTCTTGTGCTCATGTAGTGCTTATATAGCAGTATGTATACCCTAGATCTATCAATGCTAAAGTAGAAGAATGAAAGAGAAGAAAGGTACCTGCTATCATTTCATGTGAAACTACCTCTTCTCTAGCTTGAATGGCATAGTACCTGGCATGTTCTCTCGACTTTGCTCGACCTTTGGATATAGCCCTTTTAATACCCTTTGTCACCTCAATCTCATTTTTGACCTTGTAGGTGCAAATATTACCCATCATCAGACCTCTTTTGATAGTCTCTGAGAAAATGATTCGCTAATCTATAACCGAAACAAACCCCTAGCTTGGTCTTCCAACACTCTCCATTGTGTCTCTTATGGTAAATTTGAAACTATGTCACTAGAGAACTCTTAGCTATCGACATTGGGGTATTAGTAGCCTTAGATTGCCGCCTTGCACTGTTCTTATTCCCGTAGCCTAATTTCTATAATTGGCCCTATTTTTAGGATTGTTGTTATCTAAAAGACTAACCCTTTATACCTTTTCTCAAAATTTTGGGCTGTACTTCCTGCTTCTTGGATAAAAGATCTCTTCTTTTGGTAGAGCTCATGTCTCTCCTTCTAAACTTCCTCTACTACATTACAAGCTACCACTAATGATGAAAAATTTTTAATCTTTATAGGAGTTATATACATCTTGATCTCTACATTAAGACCCTTCTCAAACCACTTACATTTGTCAGCTTTTGTCTATACCATATCTTTGGCATACCGACTCAGCATGGCAAAATCCTTTTCATATTCTGGTATAAATCTCTAGCTTTGTTTTAGATCTACAAACTCTTATCTTCTAGTATCTAAGTAGTGTTCAGTGATATATTTCTTTTTGAAACTGTTCTAGGAAGAAATCCCATGTCAAATCCTCTATATTATTGTGCTTAGTCAAGGCCTCCCACTATTTAATGGCTTCCTCATGTAAAAGAGAGGTTGCACAATGATATTCTCCTCAGGAGTGTATTTCAACTACTGCATGAATCGGATAGTCCTATCTAGCCAGTACTTTGCCTTATTGGTATTAGCCACTCCTTCGCCCTTAAAGTCCTTCGCTCCTATCTTTTTTATGTTTTTTAGGTATATCTTTTGGAGAGCTTGAAGTGATAGCAGTGGTTGCTAAACTAGTGGAGGAGCTATTGCTATGGCCTATCTTAATAGCTATAATATCTTTTATACTTCTGAAGATACCTACCTAGCATTACTCCTAGTAATGGACTCAGCCCTGGCAACCCTTAGTGCAATTGTCATCAGGGTATGGCTCTCGACTTCCTTATCACTGTATGTTGTAGGAGAACTCATTTTCAATCTATAGGTAAAGAATATATTATAAGCCTCAATATCATAATATTATAGGATACATGTTTTCAAGACCTAAGGAACTTATATGTAACCCTTAAATACTAAGGAATGCCTAAATAAGAGCTTTGACACCACCAAATATGACACTCGAGCTCTGATATCACTAAATGTGATACCCCTTACTCAATCTAGTCAGTGGACTCGTATAAGGAGCAACACATTAAGTGTCATCCAAACTTACTTTCCTTAAAAATTCAAATAAACTAAAAACTTTTTAAAATCATTTAAATGTATATTAGACCTTAGAAATCTTATTTAAATAATATCTCTTTTAAATTTTAAAACAATTTTGGGAATCCTCGTGTCAAAAATCTAGTAGCATAATGACTGTATCGGCACACTATCCCAAATGAATGGTAAACTTATAGGTTTAAAATAACACTTCTATAATTCTCACACACATCTCAACCAAAAATTGGTCCTTTAGACAATTTAAATCATCATAATCATAATCTTAACCACATACAATAGGAAGAGATATCATATAAGGATTGAAAAGAAATTTAAACTTGTTTTAAAGGTTACAAAACAATTGCAAACCTAGATTAAGCCTAATCCCTCTTAAGCTATATATGAGTGTCACTATTAAATAGATCACATAATATATATATAGAATAACAAAATAACAAAAAGTATTCTTCCATTAATTTATAGTAGCTACTGAGGCTTTGACTTTAATTTGGTTTTTCTACTTATGCATTACAAATAATAATGATGCATTAAGCGAATGCTTAGCGATGTAACCAAGGTAACATGCATATTCTCATTCAAGGGCACATGCATATTACTTAACATAAACATAACAAATGTGCAAACATGCTTATGTAAATGTATGCCTCATCATAACATGTACATTCAACTATAACACATTATCTTTATGCATTAAGCAATATGTGAAAAAAATTATTAAGTTCTATAAATTAGATTTCATAATTAAGCTTTTTATATTGCTCATACTAAAGGAAACATAAATCCTGATAGATAATGGGAACATATAGCTATTAAGACCAATTAAACCATAGGTCACTAGCAGGGTATGAAGAATTGAACATAACAAAGACCCGAAGGTCAAATATAGTATTGACCCAAAGGTCAAATATAACATGGACTCAAAGGTCAACCACTTACGTGGACATAAATGTCAAATATGGCATAGGTTTAGAGACTAAAAAGAAAAGTACAAAAGTATCCTAGTAGCTGCTAAACCTTTAGTTAACTAGCCAACCTATCTAATCTAGGTTGTTTGCATGTACGAGCTACTCACCATTACTTTAAAGATTTATTTTGGCCAATGAATCACCAAATGAGGAACAATGTAATATATTATTCATTTTATTATGATTTCTTCTTAGAATTAATTAAAATACATAAACTAAAGCCATCATCACATGTCATGATGAATGCACCCATCTTAGCATAATATCATGATAAAAACATAATTTAAACCTGCCCTGCCATAGTTTCGGCTAAGGTGATATAAAGAGGCAAAATCAGTATAAGCACATAAGTGACATCATTTACATATACTTTACTTAAGCATTCAGCCACTCTATGATTTATGTTCAAATAATCATCTTTACTTAATTAGCATGATGTCATACATCAATTTATGTTCATTAGACTTGCCATTTCTATCATAGGCCAACATTACACATAATAAGCATAATAGGCCTTAAACACACTAAGACCTACTCACAAGACCATTTAGCCATACAATTACATGCATACACAACATTCCTTTTGATCACCTTCCATGCATCTTTGAATGCTCACATGGTCATATATCACCATTCCCAAGCATACAATCTCATAAGCATGCATAATGTACAACACACACACACATATACACTATAAGCCATTTTGCCATCATGCTCATGTGCATATACCATATTTGTTCAAACACTTCTAAGGCATTAATGCATATAAATAAGGTCACCTAACAACATTCATTAGTATCCAACACCATTAAATTCCATTTCACTCATTTCCATACATAATTGCATACACTTTATCATTAGGGCATCAACAAAATCAACACATTTTACTTTGATTACACTTACGTCGAGTCAAAAATACACCAATGAGGCCAACTCAAGCTTTCTCCTTGCCTTTGTTTTGCCCTCTCGCTTTGCTCTACCAATATAAATAGGCTTGTTACGAAAAATTAGTATAAAATCAAATACACTTTGAAAATGATAATTGACTTAGGAAACATACTCTTAGGCATCTTAGGAACCTTAGACAAATATGAAAACCCAAAAATTCTAACTTAATCAAAACTATGTCACCAACCTCAAACCTTGAAAAATCCTTTGATAGTTGTTGAATTTCTTGCATTAAAGAGTATTTAGGGGTTATAGAGGCTTGAATTTAGGGATTAAATAGTTTAATTTAGGGTTAAATTGAGGAAGGAAAGCAAAAAAAGAAAAGGAGGAGCCTCTAATAGTGGAAGCTGTCAACTGCAAGGAGAAAAGAATAGGAGATTGAATATGCTACTATTCTAAGTTTGACTCACATTAAGTCCATTTTGACCATATATATATGTGTGTGTGTGTGTGTGTGTATATATATATATATAAATATATCTATGTA
>CANXYI012226440.1:0-18031 GCA_948208565.1 Hura crepitans | reverse complement strand
ACATTCATTAATCACATATACTTCATTCACACACCAGTCGGCCATTATGGAACCCACATCACACATATTCATTCGTCACTATTTTGTCACATATACAGCATTTATACACACTTTTACACTAATAACATCAATTACATTAATCAATTTCATAATACTTTTTTAAGCCATAAGTTACCATTTTATTTATTTTTCACTTCTATTCTTCAAAAGTTTTTTTATTTTTCTTTTTTTTACAATGTAAGGCTATTTTTATACATTATTGGCCATTTCACATGCACCCAATCACCATGTATGTCTTGGCCACACTAAGTCTCATAACCTACACATTCCTTTTTCTTACATTTCACCACATTTTTATACCTTATGCCTCATATTTCTCATTGTCTCATTCATTCGCATACATTAACATTCACTATTTACACAAACCTCATACATATATCATAGAACACCATTCAACCATTCTTTATTCAACATTATACATATTTAATTTTCACCATTTATTTACACATTCATCATTTATATTCATTTTTGCATTAAATACATGCCTTTTCATTACAAATTCATACTTCTATACAACATTTCATACTAATTCTCATGCAAATCATACATGTATATGTTTAATTCAAATTCACTTACCTCTATTATGAAAATTCACCTCTTCTAAGGCTCACTTTTCCCCTTGATTCCTTTTCTCTTTATCTTTTCCTATATACACATTTCTAGATTTTAGAAAATTCCTTTAAAATCTATTTTAACTCTAAACTTCATTCTAATTACACTTAGAGTCTATTAATAAACTCTAATTTCTATAACAAAAATAAAAATTAAATTTTGATAAATTACTATTCATGGTGACACTATTCACCGTAGGATGAATTCTCTCATTCTAAGCTTTGTTTTAATGAAATTCCACTTTTATGAAGTTATTTGGGTTATGAAGGGAATGTTAGATAGGTTAATTACTTGATTTAGTGGAGAAATAGAGGATTTATAGAGGAAAAAGGAAGAAAAACATGAGAAACATTTTGTGAAGAAAATGGCATCAGGTTTTCTTAGATTTTCGGGAAAGATGAGCTCGTTTTATGTGTATGGGCTCACACATACTTGATCACTATTTTATTTGAATGACCTGTGGGCCCCAATTTATTAATTCTTGTTTTTCATTCTCGGTTCTTTTTGGTTTTGCATCAAACTTTAAAAATTCATTGCAATTTTTATAGACCTCTAAAAATAATGACATTGGTGTCAAAATTCATCATTTAATCCCATTAAAGGGCTCATAAATATTTGGGTCAAAATTCCATATTTTGCCTAAGTCACTATTCACTCGTGAAATCTAAAAATCCAAATAAATAGTAAACGACATCTAAATATTAAAGTTCTTTCTCTAATTGACTCATTAGAATTTTTGACCTTTAGGGTGTGCCATTTTTAGGTCCATCTAGGCATATCCCAAACCAATCTTGACATAAACCCATTTTATGTCACTATTCACTTTTTTACTGCCTATTTTATTGGTTCTGCTAAATCTTTAAATTCTTTTATTTTCATTATTTTTTAGCTCATCAAAGTTTTATGAGTAGCACTATATTATTTTCATTATAGGGCTAAACAATTCTTTAAATTCTTTCTGACCATTATATAGTGCTCTGACTTCCCCAAAACACTATTCATGGCTCGAAAAGTATTGTTTATGAAACTGCATTTCACAAGCGTTACTACATGGGAAATAGAAGCTCAAATGAGAGAGCAATATCCTCTATTCTTTAAACTAGGTAATGTCGAGGATGACATTTCTTTTAATAGGGGAAGAAATGTAACGCCTAAAAATCCTAACTTATGAATAGTGCTTTCTCAAGATGTGAATAGTATTCTCGAGACTCGGGATACGTTGAAGTGACCGAATGAAAGCATCAATCATTAAATAATTTTGAGTAAAGTTTGAAACTAAACTAAAGTTGTTTAGTTGATTAAAAATGCAAAAAAAAATTTTTATGGCAGTGTCACATAAATAGTGACTCAATTTTAGCTGAACTATAAAATATTCAAAAGTTGCTAAAAAAACTCCAAGATTTATAAAACTTCATACTCAAAAATTCTAATTAGCCTATTGCCATTGGAATTGGAAATTTTAGAGATTGGGAAGTATTTTTACCAAAATTGATTAACCATAAAACTATAGTTTTAATCGATTTTTTTGTGTTTTTCAAGCATAAATTTTTAGAGGTTTTTTAGGCTTAATTTATGGATGATTATGGGTTTCTCAAATTTAAAAAATGTGGCAACAAAAAAATTGATATGAAAGGGTCAAACTTTAGTCAAAGGAAAAAGTCATCTTCTTCCTTTGAACCAAAAAGTAGCAGACACCATTTAGGGAGCAAAGAGAGCCATTTTTGCTCCTTTAAGCTTTAAAATTTTCTTGTTATCTTCTATTTAAGCCCTAAGTCCATGCCTCTATGATCTCTAGATGCTATTTTTACCTTGATTTGTGTGATAAATGAAGAGAAAGGCTCGATTTCGTGTATCAATGAATAGTAACTTGAGATTTATCAAGTAAGATTTTTTGAAATATGATATTTTTCCTATGTTCTCTAGGTGCCCAAAGTTGTGTCTATGTAGTTAGTTTTTTTTGTTTTAGTATCCTTATGATTTATTACAAATTTTTATGTATTGAATTTATAATAGGCTATGGAGGAAATAAACAAAACTCGAGACAAAGGGAAGAGCAAGGTGTAATTAGTCCTCAAGAATACATTTTGACTCTCTTGGTATGTGTAATCGACATAAATTATGGAAATTCAATTATGCCCTTAATATTCCATATTATGTTGTTAATGAAGTTTGTTTGTTAAATACATAATTATGATAATGATTACCATTTATTTGTGTTAGATGATGAATTTGATGTATGTTAAAATTAATTTTAATGTTAGATGATTGAAAATGATGTAGGTTGATAGTATGTGTGATGTGTACATACATATATGTGTATGTATGTGTGCATTATGCGTAGGAATTATGATGTATGCATATGAACAGTGTTATATGTCTATGTGGACATGGTGTATGAAGATGAATGTATGAGATAGATGTTTAAGGCCTTAGATGGCATTATGGCTAAAATGACCATGTGATGATGTATGTGTGTATGTTGGTTTCCATAAGCATGTGTATGTATGTATATGTCACAAATAAGTGTCATGTATAATGTATGACCATGAATGAATGTAAATGCCTATATGGATATGGGAAATGAAGTATAATATGATGAATGGCACTATGGATGGTTGAGAGGCATGATGGTCAAATGGCCTATGTGTATGTACCTATGTGTGGAATGGCATGATATGTATGTAAGTGATGAATTATATATGTAAATGGTTAATTGGTCATATGTATGTGAGATAGGAACATGTAATGTAATGAGATACATGAATAATAATATGGTTATGATATATTCATATATGTCCATGCTTTATGATAAGTATGATATGTTTGTGCATGATTGGTGGTATGTTGTTAACCATGTGGAATGAGTTTATTTAAGTGATAAAAAGAAAATGTATATGATAGCCTACCATAAAGGTGAGGCCGAATGGCCATATCATGTAAATAGTGTTATGATACATGTTATGTATGTTAGTGTCTTTGTATGTTTTTATGCATGGAAATAAATAATATGGTGAATTATGTTTAATGGTTTGACCATGTGGTTTTTTAGGTGACCATAATGTGTTTAGATCATATTATGGATAATGATGACATAAAGGAGACATAATGTGATAACGTATTCTTTTATTGCTTAAATGCATGATATAGTGCAATTATGATGTATAATAAGTGTTGATGCCTTACCCTTTTGAGCCTATCATGATAACTAGAGATAGGCATAAAGCAATAATATAAGCCACTTAGGAACCTAGTTTGCATATACTAACATGGCATTAGTGTACCCAAATATAATGCCACTAGGTCCATACCAACCCACTTAGGCTCTATTAAACCCATGGTCCACCTAGACAAACCAAAGTTCACGTCCATATGGACTAACTCAAACTTACCCTAAGACTTGGCCCAAAGCCTATAAACTGATAGGAGAACCCATAACTTAGGTCCACATGAACTAAGTAATCCAAGTTTGTATGAACTTGCCAATGAAAGCCTTTTAGAGTGGGAGAGCCTTCCCCTAAACCAATAAATTCCCTTCTTGGGTAAGCGAAAGGAGGGGTAATTTAAGAAGCCAAAACTCTACTGTTCGAGAGTTTAAGAGAGGGCCACAATGCAAGATTCATATTACTAGACTTTAGCCTACACTTAAATCTTCATTCTTTCTAAAACCTTATAATCTTGTGTTGCTGCTTAAGAGCTTCTTTATAAGGTAAGATCTAAGGCCTCCTACTATACATACATTGTGCATTTATATTGTTTTATATGGACCCTTAATTGATCAAAAGTGAGGCAATTCTATGTAATTCCCATATTGATAATAGGAGTAGGTCATCATTCTATACCATTTTATGGCTTATAATTAACTCTTGACATATCATGATTATTTTGTAATTTTTAATTCTAATCATATGGACCTATCTCAAAATATGCTCATGTCTGCACAGACTAATAATCAATGTTGTTTTAATAATATCTTATGTATAGTGTATTATATCTACTATGTTTGACATGTTTATATGTTGTTATATCATGTGATTATCATATAAGCATTATTGGCATGATAGAACTAACATATGTTCATATGGACTCCCTTTCATGAGGAATGTAGTTTGTAAAGATGGTTATGCTTTATGTTTGTTTGTTATTAGTTAATGGTCCGCACAAACTCCCTTTCATGATAAATGTAGTCCATATGGATGGTTATGTCTTGTGTGTATTTATACTATTTTGCGGTCCTCATAGACTCCTCTCACAAGGACCATAGTTCGTAAGGATAAGTGTATTTAATCTTAATCCTTTTATATATGTGTGTATCTTTTGTGATCGATAAACAAGTATATAGTTTTCCCTTGTGAAAATTCTTAGACATGAACCATGGCCTATACGTATTCATGTTAAGTAGGTTGTAGTGAGTAAATCCTTTTTGGGTCCTCATAGACCATCATAGGTTGTTTTTGACCTATTTTTTAAGGAGTATGCAAGTGACCATTTTGGTTGGATAGAAGGTCCAGACAAACATATTAACCCTTACATACAGTCCACACGGACACTTACTAGAGCTATATTGAGTCCGTATGAACTTGATGATGTACAGGGGGGACCTATTATATGCTTTTTACTACTTCATTTCATTTTGTACTCTTTTAATTCTTCTGATTCTTCTTGGGTTGTGATAAGCAATTTAAATAACTTATTTTACATGTAAAAGCCTAAACTCACATTAATGATTTTCTACATAATTAATTGGTGTTTTCTTAAACAAAATGATTTTCAATTTATTTTTCTTTAATCAAAAGTCACATAAAAAATGTATTTTATTAAAGGCTAATCTCCTAAAGATAGGAGTTGGGTAATTACCACCAATTCCTATAGAATTACGAGTAGTTGTCTGGTCCAACCATAATTAACGAATAACCCAATTTCTTGATATACAATTTATTACTATATTATATGCTTTAAATATCGTAATTTACTTTCTCCAAGTGAAAAGGTGACATGAATGCTTTAATTATAAAACATGCTTGCTTTATACGGGACTGATAAATGTTAGAATATAAAGGAAGGTATATTATTGGGGCATAAATAAGATATAATTTCGAGCCCTTTTTGGGTAAAAGATAAGTGGTCTTGGTGTAGAGCCAAATGGTGACTCTAAACACTAACTGCTCTTGTCCCTAGTAAAATACAATAAATCTGTAGTGGCAACTCCACTGGGGATTGAGAATTTAAATCTAAAAGTGCCCAAATAATATGCCATCTAATATTCTAATATTTATTAGTCCCATACATTGCATGCTATATAAACTGTGTTCCTTTTACCACGAATGGTGTTATGAACCATGAACCCATTTTTTATTCAAGAATGGGGAATTGTTAGCATGTCTATCACTCATAAGTCTCATATCTTTGAGTATATGAAATGGTGATCTAATCAATCATTATTATCCTTAATTAGAAAGACCCATTAGGAGGGACCCCCACTTATAGGAGCCATAAGACTCTTGACTAAACCATAAGCTCATGTATTCAAATTTAGTAACTTTCCCTAGGTTGTATGACCCTAAGTGTTTATGACTCTCATCATGACTACTATATAGGCCCATTATATTTAACCTTGTTTAACATGGGGCCAAGTCCGTTAGGCCTTTTATCTAGAATGGACCTAGCCTAATTTCACATCAAATGAGAATTAAATGTTATGGGCCATTTCTTTTGCATGTGCTTTAAATACAAGAGATTAATTAGGCCTAATAAAGCTTATGATTGAACCTATACATTCCTTGATAATGCTTAGGTAATCCCACCTAGGAAAGGAATGGCTTGACCATGGGTGCAAGAGAAATAAGGTTATAAGGTTTCTTGTATGTGTTTATCCTTGTTACATCATAAACATGTATTCCATGCATGTCATGCATTATCTGCACTTTACATTATTAATATATTGATCATGCATCATTCCTAACCCATTGTTTTGACAACCATCATTGATCTTTTATTCTACCTAGTGAAAAAAGAGGCAAGTGCCTTAGCATAACTAATGATCCGTTACCAGTCTAACCAAATAGAGGAATCATGTCTACTGATAAGTTCACTACCAAATCCATGCTGATGAAGGCCATAGGTGAGATAGAGAAAAGAATGATGGTAGCTTTCACCAATGTCATGTCTGGGGTATAAAAAGTAGTAGGTCAAACTTCAGCAGCTACTTACAAAGGTAAAGAGGTAGTAGCAAAAAATGATGACCAACTTTTGGATGAGGAAGTCCCCTCGATAAAAAATTCATAGAATAAGGTCCCTTTACCTAAAGCAGTTAAAGATAATCAAATCAAAAAGCTAAATAAGAAGATAGAGGTTATGACTAGAGTAGTCCCTAGTGGCAAAGATATTAATCTAGATGATATTAGTCTAAGACCCAATCGATCCATTCCTCACAAGTTCAAGATGCTAGACCTGAGTAAATTTGATAGTACAACTGGCCTAAGGACTCACTTGAAGCAATATACAATCACTATAAGAGCCATCAATATATCTAAAGAGTAGATTGTAAGCCTTTTTAGTATGTCTCTCATGGGATAGGCTTTGGATTGGTACCATTACTAAGAGAAAAAGGGAAAGAAAGATTGGAGGGAGTTAGCTTGAGCATTCAATAAGCAATACTTTCACAATGCTAGTATTAAGGTAGCTTTGAAGGATTTAGAGCTCATGAAACAAAAACCTAACAAAGCCTTTTCAAACTATCTACAAAGGTGGAGGGATAAGATACTAAAGATGAGGAACAAGCTCGAGGATATTAATCAAATCAAAATGTTCATAAAAAATGCCAATAGTTACATGAATAATGGGTTTATGGCTAAGGGTATCACCACCTAGGAGCAATTAAAAAACATAGCCATTGATTTAGAAGTAGCCTATTAGAATAAAGGGTTTAAAAGATCAAGCAACTTGAACTATTCAAGCAATAATGCTAAAGGCATTGCTAAGACAATGGATGTACATATAGTGCAAGGAAAAAGGCATTCAAATTTAGGAAAGTCATTATCTTGGTGCTCAAAGAAACTTATGAAAGAAAGGAAGTTGTAGCCACTCCTACCACAACCAGTAAATGGTCAATTGCCTCTAAACCATAGGTATGACCAATATTACACCTACCACTAAAGGATGGGCCACCTCATTGACAACTGCCAGCTTCTTTAAAAAGCTATTCAAAACCTTATTGATTCAAAACAAATTCTGATGCCAAAAACCAGCTCGAACCTATTTTCTAAGCATCAAAATTCTTGCCTTCTCAAGTCAAGATTACCTAAAGAGTATGTTTTAAAGGACATCTATAGATCTAACTAAGAGATCAATAAGGGGGTGAGAGAGAGTGAAGTTATTCTTCTAGCTAGCTTTTGGGATAGTGAAAGTGAAAGTGAGCTCAAGGAGAGTAAAAACTTTTGGGATGAATCCTCTGATGAGGATCCAGAAGAGGGTAAGAGAGAACCGATTAGGGTTAAGGGAGAAATGGTAGAAAAGGTCGAGAAGAATGGTCAAACCATACTTGAAAAGGAAGTAGAAGTCAATAAAGATAAGAACAACAAAGTGTTTAAATAGTTGAAGAAAACAAAAGCTCATTTTAGTATCTGGGATTTATTGATGTCCTCTTAAGCCCACCAATAAAAGGTAGTCAAAGCCCTTGGGCAATTTATCATCTCCACCACCCTCCTAAAGAACTAGTCTAGGTTATGAAGACTGGTAAAACTAGGCTTATAAGCTTTTCATATGAAAAACTACCTTTAGAAGGAAGGGAACGCAACTGGCCTTTATTTATTAAAATCGAGGTGAATGGAAAAACGATTGGATATGCTATGGTTGATAATGGCTCTTTCTTATGTGTATGTCTAGTTAAAATCTTGGCGGGGTTGGGAATAAAGAAAGAAGACTTGGTACCCTTTAGTATTACCATCAAGGCATATAATGATATGAGATGATAAGCAAATGGTTCTTTCACTACTAAGGTCCAAGTAGGGCTCATTATTGATGAAGTAAAATTTAATGTTAGTAACATCCCAGCTATATTTTTAGTTTTGCTAAGAAGGCCCTAGTTTCACAAGCTGGGAGAAGTCCCCTCCACATTACATTAAATGATCAAGTTCCCATATGAAGGTAATATTATCATGATCAAAGATGAGATTGACCATGCATTATCCACACTAGCCATTGCAAACCAGCCATTTAATGGGTTTCACATCACTAAAATATATGAAGATTACATGTTCCCCATGGTGTCCTAAATCATGAAGAAGATGAACTTCTTTCTAAGTACTGGTTTAGGAAAGAACCTTCAAGGGATAACTGAGCCTTTGCAACTTAAAAGCCAGAAGGATATGAAAGGGTTGGGATGTGACCCTAGCTTAAGAAGTGGCTCAAAGAAGGGGAATAGTCTTGAAGACTACTTGATGAAGTAGAAGAAAATAAAGTATGATTGAACTTTAGAGCTTATGGTAGTGGATGGTCATTACAAACTAGGATTTTAGATCTTTCAAATGTCATAGACTGGGAGTCAAGCGATTTGAAGTAGACTCAATGTATAGAAAAGTTTTCCTACCAGCCACAATAGTTAAAGAAATCTACCCAACTCCCTCTAAAAATGTGTCTAATATAGATAGTGATTTATTCATTGATCAATTGTATCTGTCTAACCTTTTTGTGGTAAACACTTTCGTTTCGAATAAAATGAACAAAGAGTTAGCTTATTTGTGTGATTTTTTTCCTGATGGTAGCATGCATCTAAATGATCATTACATGAGCATCTTTGACATTAACTACATTAAAACTAACCTATTTAATCTTGGTAAAAATGAACATCCTAAAAATATATTAATTGCCTATGATACTACTAAAGAAAGAGAAAATTTTGAGAGAATACTAAAGAAATAGGAAAAAATCTTTGCTTGGAACTACGAGGACATGCCCGAGATTGATCGAGAAGTAGTTAAACATACAATCCTAACTTATGATCACATTGCTCTAGTTTGCCAAAAGCATAGAAGAATGAGACCAAAATAGGTAGAAAAGGTTAAGGAAGAAGTCGTTAAGCTACTCGAAGACAAGCTCATTGAGGAAATAGTTTTTCCCACCTAGTTAGCCAATATTGTCCCTATGCGAGAAAAAGCCAAAAGGGTTAGGATGTGTGTGGATTATCGAGCCCTAAATAAGGCATGTCCTAAAGATATATTGCTAAATAACATAGCCATGGCAGCCATGTATTCCTTTATTAATGGATTCTCGAGATATAATCAAATCCTCATGAAGGTGATAGATAAATGTAAGACAACTTTCTTAATAGAATGGGGAACTTACTGTTACAAGGTAATGCCTTTTGGACTGAAAATGTAAGAGCAACCTACCAACGGATGGCCACCAAACTCTTTCAAGACATGATGCACAAAAAGGTAGAAGTTTATGTGGATGACATGATAGTAAAGTCCATAGAAAGAGAATGATATTTTGAATCACTAGAGAAGTTTTTCCAAAGGTTAGACCAATTTAATATGAGACTTAACCCTAAGAAATGCGTCTTTGGAGTTATGTCTATTAAGCTGTTGGGATTCATGGTAAGTAAGAATAGGATTAAAGTAAATCCAAATAAGGTGAAAGCAATCTTAGAGATACCTATCCCTTAAACAAAAAAAGTGGTCAGAGGATTCCTAGGTAAATTGCAATACATTAGTAGGTTTATGACAAAACTCACATCTATTTGTGAACCTATATTTAAGCTCCTACACAAAGGACAACTAAGAGAATAGAATGATAATTGCCCAAAAGCCTTTGAAGGAATTAAATAGTATCTAACCAAGCCTCTTATTCTGAAACCACCCAAACTAGGAAAACCCTTAATCCTATACCTCACAATTTAAGAAACCTCTATAAGGCCTCTCATTGCACTAGCAAATAAAGCAAGAGTATACATAGTATACTACTTAAGTAAAAAATTGCTCCTATATGAGCATAATTCAAAAAGATATGCTTAGAAGTGATTTGGGTGTCTAAAAAGTTACATCACTACTTTCAATCATATAAATTAGAGGCAATAGCCAAACATAATCCTCTAAGGTATCTATAGACTGTACCTTCCCTGGTAAGCAAAATGGGTCAATGGATTCTATTACTGCAAGAATTTGACATCTCTTATATAACCAAGAAAATAATCAAAGGTTGAGCAGTGGCTGACTTTCTAGCTCAACAATTGATAAAAGGCAAAAAGGAAGAATTTAAGTTTCTAGATGAATACTTAGGAGCAATATCTTAAGAAGGATAGAAAGTATTCATCGATAGGGCAATGAAATAAAAAGAAGCAGGTGTTGGCATGTTGATCATCATTCCAGATGATGAAAAAATGTTGCTAGAAAATTGGAATTTCCAACCACTAACAACATCACTGAATACGAAGCATGCATCTATGGCCTTAAAACCTTATTTTAGCTAGGGGCAAAAATAGTAGATGTATATGGGGACTCTATGCTAGTAATATAGCTAGTAATGGGCGAATGAGAAATTAATGATGAGAATGTAAGTAGAAATGTCAGAATACTTATATACTTGTTTAAGGCATTCGATCGATACATCCTTCATCATATTTTGAGGGAATTAAACTAAGTAGTAGATGCATTAGCCACCTTAATGTTAATATCTAATCTTAACAAAAAGGACTTGCCAATACCCATGTACTTTAGTAAGTTAAGGTTCCTAACTTACACTAGCATAGTAAGCATTGTAGTGGAGGAAACCAATAATACCTTGCCTTGGTATCATGACATTCAAACATACTAAGAAATCAGAGAATACCCATAACAAGCAACTAAAAAAGATAAGAAGGTCCTGTGAAAGTTATCTACTCAATTTATTTCTTTCCAAGGGATGCTATACAAAAGGCATTTTAATGGTGTACAACTTAGATGTGTTGATAAGATAGAAGTACATAAAATCTTAGTAGAAGTGTAAGAAAAAGTATGTGGTCTATACATGGATGGGAGGAATTTTGCAAAGAAGATCCTGAGACTGGGATACTATTGGCTAACTATAGAAATAGATTATTCTAGCTTCGTTAAGAAATGCCACAAGTGTTAGATTGATGCTAATCTAAGTCATTTACCACCCACTAAACTTACTAGTTTATCTTCTCCATGGCTATTTTCTATATAGGGTATTGATATAATTAGAGAAATAAGGCCATTCGTAGCAAAAGGTCATAAGTACATAGTGGTAGCAATTGACTACTTTTCAAAATGGGTACAAGTTGAATCTTTCAATAAATTAAGGGTAAGGCAAATGGTTAAATTTATTAAAAGAAACATCATCTATAGGTATGGGTTGCCATAGCAGGTTATCTTAGATAATGGGGTACGATTTCAAGGTGAGACCAAATAGCTTCTATAAAAGTATAGAATCAAGCATAATAAGTCTTCTCCTTATAGACTTTAAGCCAATGGTACAGTAAACGTAGCTAATAAAAATGTCAAGAAAATTTAGCAAAAAATGATGCTTACTTACAGAGATTGGGCAAAAATTTTACCATTTGCACTCTAGGGCTACAGAACAACGATCAAGACATCTATAAATGCTACACTATACTCACTACTGTATTGGATAGAAGTAGTGCTACCGGTTGAGATTAAAGTTCCTTCACTAAGTCTTAGAAGTAAAGGTACTAAAAGCTAAATGGGTAAGGGCTAGATATGAACAACTAATTTTGATTGATGAAAAAAGGCTCAAGGCTCTTTACCATATGCAATTGTATCAAAAGAAGATTGCTAAAGCTTATAACAAGAAACTCAAACCCAGTCTAATCAAAGAAGGAAATCTTGTTCTGAAGTAGATCGAACCTTTACTAGCAGATCCTAAAGAAAAGTTCAAGCCTAATTGGGAAGGCCCATACATAGTGAAGAAGATGCTCAAGCATGGAGGTGTCAAGATCTCAGATTTAGAGGGCAATGAATTCTTAAAACCTATCAACCTACACAAGCTAAAGAAATATTTTTATTAGAATGAAAAAAAAAACACAAAAGTTCATTAAGTTGAAAACCCTAAAAGGGCAACTTAGGCAAACGTTAAGACACCCTGATGAGGTGAAAACCTAAAAATAGGAACTTCATACAAAAGTTAAGGGAAGAGAAAATATCCAATAAAGAAAACCTACCAAGGCTGATTGGCAAGGTAGTATTATCAAAGGGCAACTAATGTATTCGCCAAGATTAAACAATTTAGTTTTAAATCCATTTAATGGTAAAAATGCTTGTTCATGATCATTGGCATGAAAATTTCCATTTAGTGAGAAAAATAATTGAACTCTAGAAGTTTAGATACACATTTTCTTTCTAGATGTAAAAGGTATCTCTTCACTCTTTCTCTTTAATGATAGTGTCTTATTGCCCTTCAATGTATTAGAAATCTAATCTTTGTAATTATCATATGTATTTGTGCTACTAGCTTCATCATCAAGCACATATTTAAGCATAACACAATGTTTCCATAAATCGAGAAAGGAGTGCAAGAAATGCTATGTCAAATATCCACCTTGAAAGCCCAAAGGTTTAAAAGGGACTCACTATATCAAGCTAAACTATCATTGAATCTGAGAGGGAATGTAAAATGTTGTATACCTTAACCATACAACTAAAACAAAAAAAAGGAAGAAGTGAGAGATTTTCCACTAAGGACATCTCCATTGAATTTTAGTAATATCACTAAGCCATGCAATCCATTGCTCACACGTGTCAAGTTTTCTCTCAAGTTTTCTTTCATAATGATTCAGGGCATGCTTAATCTAAAGCTTTTTAGAAGAAGGCATAAACAGCTTCAATTTCTCCTATAATTAGATAAAAAAAATGATGTTTTTAGGTTGGAAAATCCAAAAAGGACCACCTAAGTAAAAGTTAGGCAAACTCGCTTGTATGAAAATCCTTATAGGTATGATAGGAAAAAATTAGGGTTAAAGAAATAATAAAGTTAGAGGGAAAACCCAAATGGGCTCTCTAAGTAAACCTGTAAGAGTAGTGGACTTCTAGCTACATAATTGATGTCACCTCTCTTTAAAGCATCTAATCCTCATATGGTTTCAACTAAAATAACCCCAAAAAGGTTGTGGCTTAAATGGATTTCATTCAAAATTTGAAGTGCTTTGAAATCACAAAACTTATCCTCTAAAGTAACCACTAACAAGTCACCAAGAATACATAACAACATATATTTCACCCATTCCACAGAACCAATAGGGTGTTCATGAACAAAGTCAAGAATTGTCTACAAAGAAATTGAACCCACACTTGGGATTATTTTTTGAGCCACCAAAGGAGAAACACTAAGGCAAGTATAATGTCTTTGGGGTAATAATCATCAAAAGATAGGGCAGCCAGGGGAACATCTAAAGCAATGTCAAAATTCATGATGGCAGCAAATTCCTTAAGGGTAGGGATAATCCCTTGATGATTGAAGACAAATACACGAAAGATGGGATCCCAATAATGCATAACAACATTCAAAAAATTATGATTTATCTTTACCTTTCTCAAGAACCTGAGAGCATAAAATAAGGCAAGAATAAGTGAGTCCAAGTCACCTTTAAACCTAGGATCTAGGATAACTTTTGACACAAAGAAAGAGATATAATAAAGATGGCATGTATAAAAAAGAAGGTGGTAGTATTTATAGATCCCAAGTCATGTCATTCTTATTCCTATAAAGAAAAGGAATCCAAAACACATGAGGACATCTACAAGGACCTTAATACAATTGAAACTAAATCATGGTCCACACTGACCATAGGACAGGTCTATACAAACACTCGTAAGTGGGCTTAAAACCATGTAAAATCACTAGATCCATATAGACCATGATATAAGTGTCTGCACGGATAACATCTTTGGAGTAAAAAGCCTTATTATGAAATAAAGAAGTAACCAATCTTTAAAAAGTTATAGATACTTTGCCATTAAAGTAGTACATTAGTCCTTGCTAGATGAGATGAGTTAATTATAGACATCTTGCCATACTATGTGATACCATAACCATTTAATGGTGATCACCTATCATGGTATTGATTGAATGGACCATTGATGAGATACTCACTTGAGGAGACTGTGGACACTCTTCTTAATATGGATGTGTATACTGAGATAGATTACTTAAAAAGGGTCACCAAAAATATAATACATGGTCAGCTTGCACCAGTTGGTACAGGTGACTATGTCTTATATCTTAATGATGAAATATTGAAGAATGTCTTTAAGCTTTAGCTCCCTAGTTACATTAATGGTCAGGAACTCCTTACTATAAGGGATGTCATAGGGAGGATGTTTTGAAAAAGATATATCTCTTTGTAAAGTTTTTCATGTATAAAAGAATGTACATTCTATATCAAAATATTTGTATATATAAAAATGAAGGCCTATTAATAAAAAAAAAGGGAAAAAGGTAGAGTTGTTATCTTCTTCATTCTTCACTCTCACTCTCAATGTCCTTATCATCAGAAGAGAGCACTAATTTCTCAAAAATCTTAAGTGCCCTCAACTTCCCTTAGGTCTCAAGAAGAGCAGCTACTCTCCTTGTTAGCTCATTCTGTAAAAGAATAAAGGATAAATGCATCTTAAGTATGTCATACACACATACACTTACATACTTATACTAGCCAACGAAGGAAAATACTTACAGCAAAAACACGGGTCTCATCTATTATGGCTCACCTAAAAGCCTTAACTACCTATATAGTTCTCTCCACATGAGCCCTTCTAACTTGTCAAGACCAAGACAAGAAGTGTCATACAAAATGAAGCTGACATAGTGATAATTGAAAGCCAAAAGACCTTACTAATGTAGTGTTCTCTAGTTCAAAAGGCATTGGCCAATTGTCCTCAATGTGAAAGTGAGCAAGAGACAGCTCCTTATCCATGCCATACTACATATAGCTCAACTCAGGCACGTCAATCAAAGTGCCCACAACTTCCCCAGGCAATAATGATTGACCGGCAACTAGACTAAAAGCTCTACTTCCAGCAATGCACCTAGAAGGAGGTGAAAATCGAGGACCCTAATAAATAGAAACTATCCTCACCCTTTTCTAAGATAAAGAAGGCCTAGCTTTAAAAGTAGTAGTAGTAGTAAGTTGTAATACAATGCACAATCAAGAATTACCTTTAGAAATCATGAATAGAAAGTCAAACAAGAATACCTAAGGGACAATTCCTAAAGTATATGGCATGTGAGGCAATAAGTACATAGATGCCAAGGAGAGTAATCTCCTCATTTAACATCCAATAAGGTGTTACCAAGTACACCTACAGTCATGCCCTAAACAAACTCCTAGTTATCAATGTATTATCCAAATAGCATAGTGTCAAGAAGACCTTGAGGAATATAGCATGCCTTGGGGCCTATGTGCCAACTCAAGACTCTTTCCCCTATAAACCAAGAATAGACCTTTAGGGTAGTCAGTAGAATCCTACAGGAGAATAGTTCTCAAATAGAGTAAAGAAAATCTACCATCTCTTAAGTGGGGAAAACCCACTAAGCCAAGTCAACCTAGTAAAAAGAAAATCAGGTAAGTATAACATTCATAATGAATGATTCATAATAGTTAAATGTGCTTTGCATTCTTATAGGATCATTTACATCACTCCAAGCCCATAAGCTCAGATACTGTGATTATGCTTCAATAATAAGGCATTCTAGGGTCCTATGAACCCATCTATCCATCATTGGATATCGATGAGGGATATCTAGCTCACATGGACATGTCAACAAGTGAAGCTCATATAGCCAGACCTATGCAAAAAAAAAAAAAACAATGTCAAAACTAAAGGAAATAAGAAATCAAGAAACAATGGACAAAGTTCAAAGAAAAAGACTTACCAAGACACCTGAGACTAATTTTTGGATGAACTTATGGCTTTTTTTCATGCAAATTGCCATGTCTAAGCTCCTATACATCTGGCCTAATGAAGAACAACAACAATTCTAGGAACTCATGCCCTCAAGCTACTCCAGTACAGGTAAAAAGCTGCAACTTACATTGTCATTGGCATTCACGAATAATATGATCCCTAGTAGATAAAGGACAAAGTAGTGAGCATACTGATCCACCTCAGGTTAAGTAGTAGGTGCAGCATTAACCCACTACTTATACAAATTAGTATATAGGATGCTACCTAAGCGATCTTAAGGCATAAAACTAAGTAAACTCCTTACTTCTTAAAGGCAAAGAGTAGGGAAATGGTAACTAGTGTCAAACACAATAGCTCGACTATTATAGGGCACTCCTATAATAAATGCCTAGTCAAAAGGTGTGATGGTTAGCTCATCGAATGGCATATGAAAGATGTGTATCATATCCATCCACCTATCCAACAAGGCTCTAAGTGCATGGAGGTCTCTGTGAAAGGCCCTTCTAACTAGATGGTCGATGAAGGTTTAAAATCCAGTTGCTTGAACCTGATCCTTCACTTGAATAGGCATTGATGAATACCACAGTTATGGGCCTGATAAAGTGCTCTGCACTTAAGATCATTGGTAAAAAAAGATAACATAGGTAAGTGTTAGACAAAAAAATTAAAGGCATAGTACATGTTCGCATGAACTTAAAATTCAAGGACAAGTGTCCACATGAACCATAAATAGACAAACATTTAACTATGTCTGCACGAACCAACAACAAGCAAAATTTATAAAAGAGTCTGTATAAACCCAGGTCAACCCAGTCCATATGGACTGCCATAAGATAAAAAACACAACAACATAGAACAAGTAAGATACATATAAAAATCAAAGAAAAATATCACAAAAGGTCCATACGGAACTTACAAACACATAAGCAAGAGTCTACACAAACCCCAAGCAGTACCCAACGAGTCTACACGGACCACCTATCTTATCACATGTAAAAAGGCTTAAGACCATATCCTAAAGATTCTTGAAATATTTGCTATAGGATAGGTCCACTTAAACCATGTGTAAGCAAATTAGGTCTGCATAGGTTTACTAAACTAGATAGTGACACACAATAAAGAAGATGAAGCAAAAAGTAATCAAGGTATATTTTAGTGCACATAGGTCCCGCCAAGTAAGCTAAAATTAATGTTGGAGCACCGAAGGGGATCCCATTCACTAGAGCTATATTTTAGGGCCGGTTAATCATTCATAAAAGAGGCAAATAAAAAGGAGGAATGCTAGCTGATGGCATTAATAGTACCACTAAAATATCACCAGTAGCCACATTCACATTATCAGAGGAGGATGATGGTTTGGAATTTGATGAGAAAGCCATTGGTGCTAAGAAAACAGAGAGAAAATTAGGAAAAGAAAGTGGGGAAAGTGAAACAAAGAGGAAAAG
>CANXYI012226407.1:0-12458 GCA_948208565.1 Hura crepitans | reverse complement strand
TACACACATAATTTCTTAATACTTTGTTCTACAAATTGCCTTAAAATAGTAAGAATTACATGCTTAAAGTTAATGTTTACTCAAATAAAATGTATACACCCCTAGTCTCATTTTTCCATACAAGTTAACACACATAAATATGCACATATAAGCATGACATGATATGATTGAGATATTCCACATACCTAGGGTGTGTGGACACCCCTTTCTCCTCCACTTTGAGCTTAAGATTGGTGGTTTCTCTCTCTTCCCTTGTCAAACCCTAAACATACACAATTCCAACTTTGAAAAATCCCCAAAAATCATTCATAGCTCTAATTTAAATTCTAAAAACATGGGATCTCTGAGAATCATCTAAACTACCTATACCAAAAATAAAAAATGAAATTCAAGCTCATTGACCTAATTTGGGCACTATTCACCCAAGTGTGATTCCTCCTAATTTTGGCCTTCTTTCCTCAATCTTGTAGGGGGATTTAGCATCTAAAATTAATGGGGGCTTTGATTATATATATTTTTAATAAAATTTGGCTAGGAAAAAGGGAGAGAAAGCATGGAATTTTTGGGAATAATGATGGCTATGGCATCGAATTTGGGGTTTTTGGGTGGAAGAAAATGGTTTGGTCCATTGTAAATGTTATGTACATGAAAAATCTAGTACATGTAATGGGTTAGACCCATTTGATTCGGCCTAATGGCTCACAAACAAATTTTTAGCCTTTTATGTCACCTTTTTGCCAAAAATTTATAAAATATTCTATAGGTCTCAGAAAATTCCCATTTTAGTTTTAAAATTCCTCAATCAATAGGACTAAGGTCCATACAAAATTTCAGGATAAAAGTCAACCATTGACTTTTTGGCACTATTCATTATCAGAATAAAATATTGAAAAAATACCAGTTGACCTCAGAAAATTCTAATTCTCCCTCTATCATACTCAGTAGAATTTTTGAGGTATAGGGTATGATATTTTCGAGACCATCCAGGCACATCCTGGGGCTATCCTTGCTCGACCTCATTTTATCTTCATAAATAGTAGTTTACGGCCGAAAATGAATTATTGGTTCTGCTAAAATTTTTAATTCATTCATTTTTCCTATTTTTAGGCCCATCAAAGTTTTATGACCAATATGGCTATCATTAAACTTGAAATGATTACCTACACCATGGGGAACATCATTCGAGCGCACCCGATACTGTTCATAAGACTTTGACAGTCGGGAATTACAAAGTGCATCGTCTATCGAGTTTCCTTAGGAATCTGATAGGGGCTATCACAATGTCATACTTCCATATAATATGTCTTAAACACATTATGGCCACCTTTCATGACCATTCATCCATACTTGATTGCATACACTCAAAATGCATCATCATCACATAACTCATGATTTGTTATGTACATCAAAAATTACCTCAAAACTAGGACATGCATCATCCTTTACATGCATTATACAAATCTAACACATTGTAAAATGTATTCAAGCCATTCGTCCAAGGCATCATGCATGCATAAATATGTATTTCTTTCACATTATTTACCATATTCCAATTACTATTCCTTATTGTCATCCATGTGTTCATATATTTCTTTAATATGCTTAAAATCAAGAATTGTCATTTACATGTATATCAATAGGCCATTTTAGCCATCAAGCTTAATTTATCAAATTCTATTATTCCAACATATTACATATATGTTCTTGTGTCATTCACACATATGCATCCATTTATGGCCATACATATATATGGAATAAATAATTATAACATGATAGCATATATATATATATATATATATTACACACACAACACATCATACACATCCACATGTATTCTCATCAATTTATATATATTAATGCATATCCAAGAAGCCAATTAAAATGATTCATACCATTAATACACATAATTAGGCATCATATACATAATCACATTCAATTACCTAATATGTTCATATTAGGGCATAAATCGATTAAGAACATTGTAGTTTGATTACACAAACCAAGAGAATTGAAATGCACTTTAAAGAACTGTTTACACCTTGCCTTTCCCTTTGTCTCGAATTTTATCATTTTTTTCAACTGCCCATAAGAGATTTAGAATGTAAAAATTCTTAATAAATCATACGAACACTAAAAATGAAAATTGACCATATATATAAACTCTTAGGCACTTGAGGAACCTAGTAAAAATATCAAAATTAGAAAAATCTTACCGAATAAATCTCAGGTTACTATTTATTGAGACATAAAATCAATGTTTTCTCTCTATTTTTTGTGTAAATTGAGGTAGAATCGATGTCTATAGGTCTTGGAGGTAAGGAATTAGGGCTTGAATAGGAGAAAACAAAACATTTTTAGAGCTTAAAGGAGCAAAAATGGCTCTTTTTGCTCCCTAAGTGGCAACAGCTATTGATCTTTAGGAGGGAGGAACTATTCCTCCTGTGACTAGCAGTTTAACCCTTTATATAGCCCTTTTTTTAGTTTTTCTTGCCTCATATTTGACATCCGAGAGACAAATAAATATCCATAAATCAAGCCTCAAAAGCCTCTAAAAATCGATGCTCGAATAACTCAAAAAATTGATTAAAAACACAATTTTTAAGTTTACCCGATTTTTCTCAAAATGCTTCTTCGTCTACAAAAATTCCAATTTTAGTGCTAATAGGCTAATTAGAATTTTTTAGTATTAGGTTATATTAATCGTAGAATTTTTTGAGTAACTTTTTAAATATTTTATGACTCAACTAAAACTGAGTCACTATTCACATAACATTAAATTTCTTTGCCTTTTTAACAAACTAAATGACTTTAGTTTGGTTTCAAACTTTGCCTAAAATTATTTTATAATTAATACTTTTACTTGATCACTTTAACATATCTCGAGTCTCAAAAACACTATTCATATCCTAGGAAAGCACTATTCATAAGTCAAGATTTTTTAGGTGTTACATTTCTTCCACTCATAGATGAAATGTCATCCTCGATGTTACCTGGCTCAAACAATTGAGATATTGCTCTCTCATCTGAGCTTCTATTTCCTATATAGCCTCTTCCATGCTATAGTGCTTCCAAAGATCTTTGATTAGAGGTATTAACTTATTATAAAGCTCTTTAACCTCTTTGTCCAAGATATTTATAGGTTCTTTTTCATAAGATAAAACTACACTAATCTCTAGTTTTTCCACTGATAGCACATGTGTCAAATCTGATATGTATCTTCTAAGCATGGACACATGGAAAATATCATGAATCTAATGAAGTTTAAAAGGTCAAGCTAGTATAAAGGCTACTAGCCCTATACCTTATGTCACTTCATATGGCCAAATAAACTAGCACTCAACTTGCTCTTCTTGCCAAAATGTAGAATCTTCTTCTAAGGTGAAACCTTAAGAAACACTTTATCTCCCACCTTATAGTGAATATCTTTTCTCTATAAATCAACATATGACTTTTGTCTATCATAAGTTGCTTTCAACCTTTCTCAGATGATCTTCACTTTCTCCTTACATCTTTGATAAAATCTTATCCCATGAGCTTAGTCTCATTGAGTGTATTCTAGCACAAAGGAGTTCTACACATCTTTCCATATAATGCCTTATAAAGAGCTATACCTAACCTTGCTTAATGAAAGTTGTTATAAGCAAACTATGCCAATGATAGATAACATTCCCAACTGCCCTAGAACTCAATAGAATAACTCCTCAACATATCCTCAAGCTTATAATAACCTTGCTTTAACTTGAGCATAACATCATACACAAGTTAACATCAAATCACTCATGTATCAAAAGATTACCTGAATAACTCTATCTAATTGTCCGTCAATCTATGGATGAACTGCTGTATTCAAACTCAATTGAGTACCTAAGGGATTGTGACGTTTTTTTCTAAAGCCTCAATGTAAACTGTGGCTCCTGATCAAATATAATGGAATATAGCACTTCATGCGACCCGATGATCTCATATATGTATAACTTGGCAAGCATCTATAAAGAGAAGTCCATCCTCACTAGCATGAAATATGCAATTTTGGTTAAATGGCTTACCATAACCAATATTGAATCACATTAGCTCTTAGTCATAGGCAACTTAACAATAAAGTCCATAGTGAACCAGTTCCATTTCTATTCTAGAATTGCTATAGGATGAAGAAATTCAGATGGAACCTGATGCTCTATCTTCACTTGCTGACAAGTAAAACACTTAGTCACAAAATCTGATGTAACTTTCTTTATACCAAGCCACCAATATGACAACTTCAAATCCTGATATATCTTCATGCTTCTAAGATGAATAACATAAGGATTACTCTGAGCCTTTTGCAAAATCTACTTTTTTAGATCTTCAACATCTAGAACACAAATCCTATATGGTATTATAGACAACCATCACCCTTGATCTCATACTTAGTAGGCTTTCACTCTTGGATAGCACTTATCACACTTATCAATTTGTGATAATCTCTTTTACAATCCTTCACTTGTTATTATAGATTGCGCTTGATTTGTATCTCAACCAAATGAGAACCATCATTTATAAATTATAAACAAACATGCATAACCTTATGGTTGACATGAACTTCCTACAAAGAGCATCTGCCACTACATTAGCCTTTCTAGGATCCTAATCTATCAAATAGTTATAATCTTTTATCAATTTCATCCATCTTATTTGTCTCAAACTTCGCTCCTTCTATGTCGAAAGATACTTCAAACTCTTAAGGTTAGTGTAAATATAACACTTCTCTCTATAAAGATATTATCTCTAAATCTTATGAGCAAACATAATAGTTGTGTGCTCTAGATCATGAATAGGGTAGTTCTTCTCATGTAGCTTTAGCTACCTTAAAGTATAAGTAATAACCTTCCTATCTTGCATCAGAACACAACCTAACCTAACCCATTATCAGATTTATCATTATATATGGTGAAGTCCTATCCTGAATCTGGCTAAATAAGAATAGGTGCTTCTATCAACATCACCTTAAACCTATCAAAACTCTCTTGACATCTATCATCCTAGACAAACTTAAGATCCCTTTATAATAGATGAGTTATAGGTGCTATAATGAAAGGGAAACCTTTGACAAACTATATATAATACCCTACTAAACAAAGGAAAGTCCTTATCTCTATTGTGTTTCAAGGTGGCTTCTACTCTATAGCTGCCTCAATCTTATTAGGATCAACACAAATCCCTTCTATTGAAGCTATATGCCTAAGGAAATACACTTCACTTAGCCAAAACTCACACTTTCTAAGCTTAGCATATAGCTTCTCATCTCTCAACATCTATAAAACTACTCTTAGATGTTGTTCATAATCCTCTCTACTCTTCGAGTAAACCCAGACATGATCGATAAAAATCACTACAAACTGGTTAAGATAATATCTAAACACATGGTTCATTAGGTCTATAAAAGCCATAGGACCATTAATAAGACCAAATGGCATTATCAAAATCCCATAATGGCCATATCTTATTCTGAAAGCTTTTTTCATGACATCAAACTCTTTCACTCTCAACTAGTAATATCCAGATCTTAAATCAATCTTGTAAAACTCTCTAGCTCCTCTAAGTTGATTAAACAGATCAGCTATCCATGGCAAAGAATACATGTTCTTGATGGTCACCTTTTTCATTTGTTTGTAATCCACACACAATCAATGAAAACCATCATTTCTTCGTAACAGATAGAATCGGTGCTCCCTAAGGTAATACACTTAATCCTATAAACACTTTTCAAGCAACTCATGAAGTTGAATCTTTAACTCTTTTAACTCTATTGGTGCCATCCAATATGGAGCTATCAATACCAAAGCAGTGCTAGGTATAACCTCAATACTAAACTCGAGTTCCCATTCTAAAGGCAAACCAAGCAACTCTTTATGAAACACATCCATGAATTTCGACATTACAAGTATATGACTAGTATATGGCTCACTTCTGCTAGTATCATATACATAAGCCAAGAAAGCTTGACAACTCTTCATCAACATATGACTCACTATCATAGCTGATATGATATTAGATTAAAAGTCTATCCTCTTTCCCATATCTATGATCTTAGCCCTATTTTTAGCTCTAAGAGTTATCCTCTTCAACTCCTAATCTCTTATTGCTAGATACTTAGATAACAAGTCTATAACTAATATCAAGTCAAACTCAACAAATGGTAACCCGATCAGATCAACTAAAAACTTGAGCCCTTAAACAATCAAAGGGCACTCTTTGTAAACCTTGTTTACTATGACATGCTAACCTATGGGATTGCTAACCAAAATCTCTAGGTTAAGAAACTCAAAATCTAACCCCCTAGTCTTATGCTCATGATGTGTATATATATGAATGTGTAGACCCTAGATTTATCAAAGCCAAAAGAGGTGAGTCAAATAAAAGAAAAGTACTAGTAATGATGTCTAGGGCATTAACCTCCTCCCTGGCTCAAATGGCATACTGCCTAGTAGGAGCTTTATGCTTAGCTCTATACTCTGATTTGTCTTTCTAAGCTCCCTCTGCTCTCTCTCTATGACCTTATTTTTGGCCTCTAGTGGAAACTTATGCAGATCCTTATCCGATATTAGCTCTATTTAACAATCTCTATGGATATGATCTAGTGAACCATGCACAAAGTATACACCTAGCTTATTCTTTCAACACTCTCCTTTATGTCACTTATGACAAGTCGAACACACATGTGTTTGGCCACTCTTGGCTATAAACACTAGTGTGGTAGTTGCATGAGATTGCTACTTACTAGCTTTGGTCTTATTACCCGAAACAGTCTTCTGGAACTACTCCTACCTCTGTGTCTATTGTGAAGCCTTAGCCTAACTTTCCTTAAACTTCTTGCCTAACTGTGGAGCTACATTCGATACTCCTTGACCAAAAGCTCTCTCTTTTTCAGATAAAACTCCCTTTTCTCTTTTTGTATGCCCTTTTTATTGAATGAGGAACTAATACTAACTATGAGAAGTTTCAAATCTTTATCAGAGCCACCTGTGACTTGATATCTACTTGTAAGCCCTTCTCAAACTTCTTGCATATATTAGCCTCTATAGAAATCATCTCCTTAGCATACCTACTAAGTATGGCAAAATCCTTCTCATATTCCTTAATAGACTTCTACTTTTGCTTAAGGTCTATAATCTGCCACATCTTGTGATCCAAATAATCTTATGTCATTACTTATTGCGAAACTCTGAGAAGAAGAAATCCTTTATTAACTCATCTTTTATCATGTATTTAGTTATATCTTTCTACCACTTAGATACTCGCTCTTGTAGAAATGATGTGGCATATATAACTTTATCTTCTTAGGTACACATCATCTACTTCATAATCTTCTTAATATGGTCTAACTAGTACTTTACCTTCCTAGGTTCTACAATACAATCTCCTTTGAAATCCTTAGCTCCCATCTTCTTAACTCTTTTATGGTAGCTCTTCTAGAGAGCTAAAGGAACCTCTGGCTACTACGTAGGTAACGGAACAGTAGATGTAACCTATCTCAAGAGTCATAGAATCTCTTATAGAAACACTGGTGGAACTTGCTCTACTGATGGTGTATTCCTCATAGCACTACTCAAGATAAATGCCACCTTGGTAGCCTCTAGTGCCACTATCGTCGAATTGTGACTCTCAACCTCCTTATCATTATGCTATACCGAAGCACTTATTTTATTTTTAGTAAGAGAACAATTCATAAGCCTCGAAATCAAAAATTTTATGATGTATAAACTTATCCTAAAGCACTCGTATCTTGCCTAGGGATGGTTGAGTTAGAGCTTTGATACCACCAAATGTGACACCCCTTACACAAACTGGTTGCCAAACCTAAGGAATGTGCATATAAACATGTTACCAAACTAAAAAATTTGATCAACGAGTTTTAAATCATTTTTAACAAATTCTTTTATTTTATTAAAAATATAGGTTTTGAAATAAATTTCAAAATTGGTTACTTTTTATATTTTGAAATCGTTGTGCAAAAAATTCATCAGCATAATGGCTATATCGGAGCACTATCCCAATTGTTAATAGTAGCCTTCAATATCAAAAAAACATCAACAAACATTTCCACATTAATTCACACCTTCTATGATCCTTTTAATTACCCTAATTCTATCAATAACACAACATCTCCTGACATGCATCAAATATCTCAACTTGTAGTTATCACAAGTTAGAAATCAACTTTAAATTAGGTTTTAAACATTTCAAATTTGAAAATTAATCATCTAGCTTAGGCCCCATTCCTAAAATTGCACCCATATGTGCACTATCTATCTATACATCATAGAATTTTAATCCTAAAAGAATCTTCCTCTCTTAGAAACTTGATGATCTGAGGCTTGCTTCTTAAATTGCAACCTTCTTTACATATCATAAAAATAGATGATGTGCTAAGCAATAGCTTAGTGGTGTAATCTATGTAACTTATACTTTATGCCAATTAATAACATACAATATGTGTAAAAAATTTTAATCATTCTAATTGTCATATGGCATGCAACATTAATTATAAGATGCATTTGGCAATAATCTAATATAAAATGCACATAATTCATTATAAAAACATACATCATATATAATGTCATGCCTCATCCATTTCATAATGTAACATATGATTTATTACTATTAGACTTATTTTATTCTGCCAATATTTGAAGAAACACACATTCTATAGATAAAAGGCCTGACCACTAGTACGATATCCATAAACTCGAAGGTCCATCTAACAATATGGATCCAAAGATCAAATATATCATTAGACTTAGAGGTTAAGCATGAACCATGAGTCTAAGATCAAGTATACCATGAGTCTAGGAACATAAATAGCATGATGGTTAATATGACAATTTATGAACCCATGGGTCCATCTACTAACATGTATCTAAAGATTAAAGATATAGGCCATAGGTTAGACATTTAGTTAACCCATAGATCTGCAACTACTGTATAACCCCTAGGAGACTAATCAACCTATATTTACTAGGTTGTTACTCATATAAGCTATTAACTAATTTATTCTTATTTACACCATCTTACTTAAGCTTATTATAACTTTTACTTACTTTGGTTTAGTTAACAAATAACTTAACTAGGAAATTTGTATCAGTATTCTTATTTTATGTTTAGCATATTATGACATGCAATAAACACATAACAACCATATATCATTATATGCCCTACATTTACCAACAATTTTACACTTTCTTTAAATAAACATCATGTAATATATGTCATGAAATTGACGTATCAATCAACATTATGGCATTAGCATAAATTATTGTATTATGCCCTAATCTTATAGTAAATCCATCATAGTATTACATTATAACATAACAACTCACTATGTCATACTTGCACATAATATATGTTAAAGACATTATGGCCACCTTTCATAATCATTTGGTCATACCATATTACATACACTCAAAATGCATCATCCTTATATTACATATGATTTTTCATGTACATGAACAATTACCTTAAAAATATGAGATACATCATACCTTTCTTGCATTATACAAATCTCAAACACATTAACATATATGCAAGCTATTTGGCATTCTACATACATTTCTTTCATATTATTTACCATATTCCAATTACTATTACTCATTGTCATCTATGTGTTCATACATTTCCATAATATGCTTAAAATAAAAAAATACACATTCACAAGCATATCAATGGGCTATTTCAGCCATCAAGCTTAACATATCAACTTCTATCTTTAGAGATTATGATATTTTTATCAGGGATAAGAGTGGTTAGTAGAGTCACCACCTAGTCTCTACACTAGGACCTCTAATCTTCTGTACTATAAAAGTTTGAAATTCATATCTTTTTTATGCCCCGATAATATGCCTTCTTTATATATTGTAATGTTTATCAATTCCTTCGAAGTAAGCATGCATTATATTTAAAGTAGTTATATCACCTTTTCTTGTGTACGAAGTAAATTAATGGTATTTAAAGAATACAACAATTATATTATACATCCAAAAATTGAGTTATTCATTAGTTGTCGTGTGACCTGACAATTAGCTGTAATTCCATAGGAATTGGAGATAATTGCCCAACTCCTATCTCTAAGAGATTGGAATTTATTAAAATACATTTTTCATGTGAATTTTGATTAGCAAAAAACTCAAATCCCTTTTATTAAGAAAATACTGATTAATTAGTTAAAAAAACTATTTTAATGTAAAGTTAAGATTTTACATGTAAAACAAGTTATTTAACTACTTAGTACAATAGAGAATAATCCAAAACATATAATATGTACAAAACCAAAAGAAATAAAATAAAGCCCTTAATTGGTCTCATCTATACGATGTTAAGTCCGTACGAACCATATATAGCTCTAGCACGTGTCCATATGGACTATGGCTTATAATGGTCATTATGTCTATTCGGACCTCCACCCTAGTGAAAAAGGGTCACTTGCATAAAACTCAAAAGAAAAGGTTAATAATATGAAATAAAAGATTCATAAAGATTGACAAGAAATATGAATACATGTGAAACTAGAAATCAAAGTATATGTCCCCACAGACTACACTCCTTATGAGAGAGAGTCCATGTAGACTTAACAACAATTTTAGTTTGTCAACAAAATACATATTATAGGATGGCATATTTACACAACATGATAACATCAGAGGATTATGGTAGATAGAATACAATAGAATATGATAAATACGATAAATAAGATACTATTATCAAACATAAGTCCATACGGATGATAAATCTTTCACATGATAATAACATAAGTCCGTGTAGACTTTATCATGCTATATATAGCTCTATGTGATTAAAACAAAAATAGTAGAATGATTATAACATAGAAACAGTCAATTCTATGATACAAAATAATTTAAAAAAATGACCTACTCTTATGACTAAGGTGAGGATTACATAGAATCACCTCACTTTTGATCAATCCTTAGAGATCATAGGTCTATGAAAATAGTAAGAATATACATAATGAGGGGCCTTAAATCTTAGCCTTCTAAATGGACTTAAGCAACAATGCAAAATGTAAGAGTTTAGAAGAGATTATTTTGAATGTATGGGCTATTAGGACTATTAAAGAAACTCTTCTTTGGAGTTCTTGCCTAAACTCACAGAGAAGGGTTTTTTTGGCTACTCATAACTGCTCCCTTTTTAAGCACCCCCCTTTAATACATACCCTAAATAGGATATTTATAGGCTTAGGGTTAAGATATCCCATTCAAAGGTGGTAGAATCCTTCTAAGACTAGGATTCAGTGCCTAGATAGGAATCACATGCTTTTGAAAGTTTTTACATCGGTAAGTCCATACAAACTTGTTCATCTTAGTCTATGTAGACTTGGTCATGGGCTTTACCATTAGTTTATGGGGTTATAGGTTTTACCATTAGTCTATGAGATTTGGGCCTGGTCTTAGGCTAGGTTAGATTTAGTCCATGTGGACATGGGTTTTAGCTTATCCATGCGAATCTTGGGCTTTAGGCTAAACAAGTCTAGGCTGGCTAAGATGCAGACCTCATAGCATCAAGTCTGGGTGAATGTATGCCGTGTTAGTCCATGTGAACTTGGTTTCCTAGTTGCATGCCTTATTGCTCAAGCCTATCTTTGGTTATCATCATAGGCAAAAAAGTGAGGCATCTATTGTTTCTCCTATTTTGGTGTGTGCTGTGAAATGCCAAAGCAACAGTGCACATGTAACACCCTAATACCTAATCAATAACCGATTCAAATATAAGATGCCATAAGTGATATCTCTCAACCAATCCAATTATCGAATCTAAATGAAAGACATTGCACTAACTTACTTAACTTACCATTATTAACCACCTATCTATAATTATATAATCTAAGGCCTACTATTTATCTTATACATGAGTGCCAATCTAATAATGTTACTCACCTATGTACATGTGTTTCTAAATTCAAACTCATTAACTTGCACTGCTATGCTTGAGGCTACAACTAAACTACTATTTATTACCTATGCAATAGTAATGCCAGTATGTTGAGCAATAATGCTCAGTGGTGTATTTAATGAAATATATGTGCAACATTCAAGCACATAAGCATGAATCATAAATATGATAACATTAAAAATTTATAACAACCTTATGCCACAACATATAAATACTTATAATATATCAAGCTTAATGTATACTCAGTGATATAACACATATTCACATTGCATAAATAAAATTTTCCCTTCTCTAATTAGCAATATAAATTGAGTTCATAGTTCTCTTAGCAATTTGTACTTCATATTTAGTCGACTTTCTTTAGCTAACAATATTCTTATCTCTTTAAACATCATCTTCTCTTTACATCTGCATTACATTTACATGGTGACATATTACAGTATAATCATTTCTTACATTAATTTACCTTATGCTATGGAAATAATATCTAGTTTAGTTTTTTTTGCTTCTAACACTTC
>CANXYI012226378.1:0-14375 GCA_948208565.1 Hura crepitans | reverse complement strand
GAATGCATGTGAGTATGTGTATGTTACATATGCCATAATAGGTGTACATTGTGGTGTGTTGTGTGTGTTAAGTCAATGAGTAAGTTTAAGGCACCATTTATGTGCTTATGAAGTGTAATATTTGTGGTGAAATTGGTGATTAAAATTGGTGTGGAATTGATTCATAATTGGTGTCAAATTTGGTATGTTATGGTGTAGGGTAATTTGGTAATTTCATATACATTATGTGAGTGAATAAATATAAGGTAAATGGTACAATAGGTGTCTAAAAATGAGGCTCAAAATAGGTGAATAATGATAGGCCTGAAAATTCAAAATGACCAAAAGAATAATAATTTTTGCGATAAGGGTAAAATGGTAAATAATGATTAAGGTTAGGGTAAATTGGTAAAGTGACCATTAAATATGACATGTTTAGGCCTGAAATAAATAAATGGCCCATTAGTTAGATGCCCATTGGATGGGTTGACCGGTCAACTAGGGATAGAGTAGCTGCTAGGTAGTTGGTCTCTATGGGACCCACTACCAGGTATTTATCTATAGCGGGTGCAGCCGCTTAGGTTCAATGTGAACCACTGCACTACAGGGCATTTTTGTGGCCTTGAGGTGATCTATATGCATCCCTCAAGTGTCCACCACAGACGGTATTCATTTTATATTGCAGATGCAAGAATTGTCTACGGACTGTTCTCTGTATTCTACTACAGGTCCCGATACAGGTTCTGGTAGGTGCAGCTACCTAGGCCCTAAAAGTGGGCCATTGCACAAGATTTTCCTGCTATCCAGTTTTTAAAGTGATGTCTATCTGTCATGGGCCCATAAATAATGAATTTAAGGTACATTGATAGAGTAAGCCCTTAAACTGTAGAAAGGCAACTAAGTAAAATGGTCAGAATAGGTGAATAGGTAATTATACAGTAAATGCATATATGTATTGCATGTCTCATTTCATGGTTGCATGAGTGACATAATTTATTTGAATTAATCCACCACTGAGTTTTATACTCAGTGTGTCAGTGTTTCGATGCACAGGCTGTAGATAAAAGATAATCCAGCATTAGACCCTTTTCAACAGTGTAACTATTCGAGTAAATTTTGGTATTTTGCTTTCTTTCTTTAGTTGCAAATGACTGCACTCATATATATAGGCGGGTTATGGAACTCACTTGAAGTGTTAGACATATGCTAAAGTAATATAACCTGAATAGTTGTGTGTTATTAATATCTGTCATGTATGAATGCGTGCTGATGGGTCCCTGATCCTGTGATTTAACTAATGACTATAATGGCTTGAAATGGGATGTGATATGGAGGACTAGAGGGTCCATAGATGTATATTGATGTATGTTGAGGGTGGAAAAATTTATAGAAGGGTAAATTCTTTGCAGGTTGAATTGGGTTAAGTAACAGGGCAGCGGATATGCTGCTCGATTTTTCATAAATGTCTGGTAATGCCTGATGGCGAGATTAACTGGTTGAAAATAAACAGTAATTAATGAATAATGGATTAGGTTTGACTTAGTAACATAGAAAATCAAATACGGTCTACGAGTATAGGAGTTAAAGGAAAGACCCCTGGGGAATTCCTAAGATGGGTGACCTCAGTGGGTAGTAGCACACTCTGCCTGTTTTAGGTAAATAGGTAGGGGGTGTTACAGGTATTACACAAATAGTATAACAAAGTTCTTGGAATAGAGCATTTGTACACGAGTGTATTGCCACACTGAAGTGATAGATTAAATAATTTATCAGTGATATTAATGACTGATTTCTTATATGATTACATATTTCTTCAATCAATTTAGTCTATATAAACATTAAAGATCAGCTTCACCCACTAAATAGTAAACAGAATTATGTTAAAGAAACACTATGGAATCTCATGAATAAAAAGAAAGGATATGGCTTTATGAAAGGTAAGATTATCTCAAAAAAGAATAAATTGATCCTTAAACATATTAATACTATCAGTTACAAGGCCAATATTGAACTAATTACAGCAAGTCAGGCAAATTGTAAACTTATAATATAATAGGGTCAAAGACATTATGCATATTCCTTAATACATTTAAATTTAAGAAATGTAAAACTTATGACCTAGAGCCTAGGGTAAACTCTTTAGAATCCAGGTTAGGGTAGCTGTGGCATGCCAGAAAGGGATTATTATGCAGATATGCAACAACTCACAGCTCGACATCAGTGCCATATGAGCTATTTACAGTGCTAGTTGCTGAGGCTATAGATATTTATCAGCTTATTAGATATTTATTAGCTTATTGTGCTGGCAGGGTAATGGGAAAACCCTCCTTGTCACTATTTATCAGCCCCATTTACCCTACCTCAGGGTTATTCTAGAAATATGTTACCCATGGCTCTGGATAACATCCACAGACTAGACTCTTAATAAAAACTACAAGTTTAACTTTAAAACTTAAATGAATACTTAAATAGACTATCATAGGGTAAGACATAAATAACTAGTAGTACTTATAAATTGGATTGTAACAGTAAGTAAACCAGTGTCCAATTAGTAATATGGGAAGGTCATAAATCAATGTGAAATATACCTAAAACATTTCTAGAATGCATTGCACTTGTATTATACCAGATTTATATGCTTTAATTTATAGGCTTAGCAAATTTAGACACGCTCAGTTATCACATATGCATGACATGGTAAGTGAAACATATGTAGCGAACTTACATATGAGATAGGGTAAGATCCACATGCTAGTTTGAAATTCATTTCACATGCATACAGTAAGTTACATCAACAACACACTTTTCTTTTCTTCTTTTATACAGATTAACTTGGTTTGTAATTGAGTTATTAGAGTGAGAGACATGGACAAATTGGGGTACCACTTAGCGTATTTTGCTCAGTGCATTGGTTTTACCTTGTGCAAGTTATAGGGATATGAAGACATCAAGCAAAACATCGATTGCACCAGAAGCACAAGACCAAGCATCAAGATCCCAAGCTATCAGAATTATTTATACATATGGTTTCTTCTTTTTTTTTTTTTAAAGTATCTAGTGGTTAGAAAGGCATGTACAGACTATATTAAGTTAGGGATGTATATATAACTATTGTAACCTAAGGTATGTGTAATAGGTTGGTTCTAATGTGTTTTAGTCTATAGATCTGATTTATCATGAAAGTCATATGAGTTGAGATATATAAAGGTGTAGGAGTTCAATTAAGATGATTGTATGATAGCAGGTTGACATATGCTGGAACCAAACAGGACAAACCTTGATTAACATCTTTCTTTAAGGAAGAGTTTTTAGTTGTGTTCTTGCATTTGTCACAAGGAGTGATAGACTTACAAATGTGATGTTACAGATGTGATGTTACAATAGTTGATGTTGTTATAGTCTATGTGAAAATTTAAGGATTGATTTTAATGTTCATAAAAGTGTTTTCTATAGGAAATATTTTTTGGTAGGGTGTCTAAATAGCTGTTATGCTGCCAAAATGTAGTCTTAAACTTTTCTTTAGTAAAAGCTTATCTCGATAGAATAGTGAAGTTAACAAATAAGTTTGACCAGAACCCTACTTTAAGAGCTTTTAAAGGGATCATTAGCATCAAGTTTAAGTATAAGCTTGCATGAAATTCCATCTCTTAGATAAATAGTAATGTCTGAGGGGTAGGTTTACAAAAAATGCCTCATAGAATATGACATAACTTGTCCTCCTACAACAACAGCTTTATTACAAGAATTACAATAAGATTTAACCATGCCTATCCTTGCCCTCAATTTCTAAGCCTAATTTGTAGCCTTAAGCTTCTGTAATTTCTATAGAACTTGTTGCAATCACCTAACTACACTTTCAGCCCTTTTACTCTATTATTTCCCTAAAATTTACCAAGTCCCAACTAAAGCCAGATGACATATTTCAACTTATCAATATTTTGCTTAGTGTTTATCATTATTTTTCCCTTAGAAATGCCCTACAGCTAATGTTATTTTAGTAAATTGGGTAGTGCAACAAACAATAGCACCATAGACCTTAATCCACTCGAATTCATAACACACTATATGCATCACATCAGCTCCTAGTCAACCATCGCATGCAGCAATGAAGATATGAGTTCGTACCTATTATCAAAGTCGAAACCCAATTTTGCAAATTCCTTCATTCTATCAACTCTCTACTTTATTTTTATCACTTTGCTACTAACTCTCCCTAAAATTCCATCAACTATACTCAATTGCCCTAGCAAATTCAACTTTTAGTTGTAATTAAACTCATTGCAGCTCAATTCACACTTAAACAAAACAATTGAATAAAAAATCTTACCTATCCATGTTTCCATCCCAAGAATTGATCCTTCTATTCTTTATTTATCCTTTAGATTCCTTTAGTTGTTATTCTATTAAACTTGACAAGGATGGAATTAAAAAAAACTCCATAGATAAATTTCTCAATTTTGCTTTAATTATGCTCCTACTTGCTTTTGAGTTGTGTTCTTCCTTAGCTGTCTCTTCTTTTTCTCTCTTTGTTTTTTTTTTTGTTTTTGGTCCTCACTAAACTACACTCCAAGAAAGAATAGAAAATTCTTATGGTTTATGTAAAACTTTTAATGCACTACTCTAACTTTAGAGATCTTTAAAAAAATTAAAAAAAACCCATTAATTTGTCCCTTTTTCAACTTTATATGAATTTCTGTTAAACATATTTCTCCTTTCATCCCTTTGTTTAACTCAAATAATTCATTACATGTCATAACTTAAAATAGCCCTTTCTTAATAGTCCTTACATGGTTAAATTTATACTTATATTTCCAATCTAGTCCCAATTACTTAATTATGCCAAATTAGCACATGAGTATGCTCTTGAATGGTACACATCACGCCCGTGACCCTTTAAAACTAGCAATTTATTTTGAAAATATTTTGTGAACTGAAATGTTTTTAAAGATAGAATTAAACTTGATGTAATTTAATGAGTCTATGCAATAATTGAGGCATACCTTGCATGAGTTATTAACTCAAATGAGCATAATTATGTGTGCAAATAATAGTTACTTAAGGTTGAGAATTCTTGATTATGAAATGATAATATAATGAGATATATGATGATAGACTATGATGAGTCATGAGAATGTGAATATAATGCTTAACAATGAAATATGAGACTTTATACATTACAAATGTGGAAATTGAGTGTTATATGTTACCACAAGTTTAGCTTGTGAACATACCATATGATGATGTTGAAATTGTGAGTTTTACGAAATAATCATATGAACACTATTGAGAAAATAAATCTAAAATGGCTATATGAACATAATAAGTAAAGCCCATGTATGCCTAGACTAGTGATAGCAATGGAATAAATTAACATGATAATAGGGATTTGTTTAGCAACATTGCACCTTTTATTATATGATATTGTGGGTATAATTGCATAAGCCTGATTGGGTACTGTATAATATGTATATGCTCACTTTGACAAATGTGACATTGTGAATACAAATGTGCAAGCCCCGTTGTGGTACCGAACACTATATGAGCTCATTACCTATATGTGATATTATGACTATAGACGCATAATCCCATTGGATACCGTACATATATGTGCTTACCTATTATCTAGTCTACAACAATCGTGGAATACAATAGGCCAAACTAAATTAAATTAACATAAATATAATCTAAAGAGATATGCATGTGTTTAATATGAAACAAGTGACATATGTTTGTGCATTTATATTTCTTTGTAAACATGTAAGCATGAAATATGTTTTACTTACACGAGTGGCCAACTAAGATGGTATGTTTAGGTGAGTTCATACATGGATTGTTGATTGGATATAACAATTAATGTTAATATTAGATTTACTAAAGTATAAACGTATGCTTTTATTAAGTGATTAAATGATAATATGGCTATCTAAGATTGTTTATGCACCACTGAGCAAGTTTTTCTTAGCGCATTGGTTTTCCATGTATAGGTTGAGGAACAAGCATTAACAGAAGAGGTATTACATATAGGATCCATAACTGATTTGAAGCATATCTTATTTGCATGAGTTTTTTCATTCAAATAATTTTTTTTAAATTGTTTTGTTCTATAGAACAATTTGATTTTCATATGTAAACATTTGATTTTGATTTGGTTTTCTATTGTAAATGATTTTGATTTGTGGCTTGGTTCAAAAATCCAAACTTTGGTTTAGTTTGGATTATGGATTTGAGTTTATAAATAGCATTTTAATGAAGCTTTTGAGATAGGAACTGAGTTTTAAATGATGAATGAGTGTGATTGTGAATGTGAATAACATATGAATGTAATGTGATTTGATATTAGGTGTGAGCATTTAGATAGACTAGTTCTTTGTTATATAATGTGACTCTCCTCCATCTAATGTCTTTTGGCATCAAAAGGAGGGACATCACACTTATAATAGTAATGGATATCATCTTAAGATAAATAACTCATATACTTGAAACAGTAATCCATTTCTAACAAAAATTTCAATTTAATACATAGTATTTCACCAATTTAATTAATTAATCATAATATTTTCATTTAATTATATAAATTTTAGAATAATTATAAATTTTAAATTATATTTTAATTAAATTCATTATATTAATGAATACTTTTATGTTATTTTGATAAATTACATTCAAGAACCTTAATTTACCTAATATACCTAGTATAGCTAATATATTATGTGTGTGTATAACATAGTAGTATTTCTTTCGAAGATCTCTATTCCAATTATTTAAATTTCTTGTTCTATAATTTTTTTAGGTAAAATAAGTTCTTAGCTCTCTAAAGCATGAAATATTCCATTGTTAATTAAAGTAAATATTAAAATATAATTAATTATTTTGGACATATACTTCTCTACTAAGTTGCTATGTTTCTAGTAAAATGGGCCAAAAGAAATTATAGTTTAAAATTACTAAAATTAGAATTTTTAACATTCTCATTTTTACATAAGCTAAGCATGCTTACCACCTAAATCTATTTTTGGTTACCGAATCTAAAAATAACTCTTATATTACATACACTTTATCATAACAAAAATAGCATATCTATAGCAAACATATCTAATATTAGTACTTAAGTATAGATTTCTAAATTCTAGTATTTGTTTTATTATAATGTGTTAAACTTACTTAAAATTTTAGATTAAATTTATGTAACCAATACAATTATAGATTTAACTTTTATATCTCATTTTGGTATAATATAACTCTAAAGTTTGCTGAAATTTTCTTTAAATCTATCAAATACAAAAATCACTCCTTATGCATTGATTTCAATTCTCATATCTAACATTTCCTCAAGATTTTTCCAAATTTCTTTATACTTAAATCCCTAACTCAACATTAAACCAAACCAAAGTTTAGCAATATATTTCATTATACTAATAGCAAGTCATTCAAGATATTCCTACTACCTGATTGTGCAAATCCAAGATAGAAAACAACACTTACTTATACATATAATATATATACTTAAGTTATTTCTCTTCTAGTACACATCATTTATACCTTTATCTACAATTGAAAGCATATTTTATAGTAAATGAAGTTACTGATTTTAGCAATGTAAAACAAATTCAAAACTTAATATTTTCCCTATCATTTTCCTCAAAATTATAGACAAACATATACTTAAACCCATTTTTAGTTTCTATGTCCATTTGAGTACTCAATTCCCTCCTAAATTACCATGAATTCACTACAAATTTTTAATTAGTAGCTACTAAATCCATGTCAATATAACAGTTAAATAGCATTCATCATTGTTGCAATAGAATTAAATTCTATTTTTTTTTGTAAAATTACAACTGCTTTACTACAGCTTAAATCCTACAAAATTTGTTATAAAATTTTCAAAATATTCTTAGTCTCTTAGCTAGATTTCTATCTTCGATTCTTCTGCTTTTCATTAATTCCTTTGTATTGCTAATTTCTATCAATATGCATTTTTCTATCTTTCAAACTTCTAATTTTTGATCCACTCTTTCAATTTAGCTTTCAATATGATCCTAAATCTCCTATACTTGAAATCAGAAATTCGTGCAGATAAAATTTCATTTCTTAGTTCAAAAATTTATAAAAAAAACTAAAAGGAGTTGTTACATATTCTCAAATCTTTAGGTTTTATAGTTAAATTCAAAGTAAAAAATAGCTTTAAGAGGGCCTAAACTAAGGGGTTAAAATTGACTATAAAGTTTGCTTACCAGTGTCCCATGAATAGTGACTCAATTATGCTGAACGATAAATTATTTTAAAAAGTGCTCAAAAAATTATAAAAATAGTACAACTTGATAGTAAAAAATTCTAACTAAGCCAATGGAATTGGTTTTGGAATTTTTTAAGATCAAAAAGTAATTTAACATATTTAATTTATGATGTCTTTACTAGAAAAAAATAATTTTTCTCAAAAAAATTCTATTTTTTGAGAGATAAATAAACTACTAATTTTAATTATTTTTAAGGCCATTAGCAGAATTTTTTTAGATTGGTAGCATAAACTATGAATTTTTAAAGAGAAAATCCACTTAGATTTAATCTTCACCATCCATTTGCCATATGGCATTAATCTAACCCTTCCTTCCCTACATAAAAGAGGATACAAGACCATTTAAACACACTTCTTCTTCCTCCTTTTCCCCTATACCTGACACTAACCTCTTCCTAAGGCCCTAGAAATTTTTCTTCACTTATACCATTAAATCATTATAACTCTCTCACCTAAACACATCAAAATTACCTCCATACTCTACTCATCCCTATTCTAATGTAAAATAGCTTTGAGAGGGCCTAAAAAGAGAGATTTTTTAAGGGGAGTGAATAGTGACCAAGGTAAGAATTAGTGGTTATTTTTATTGCCCATTATTTTTCTAAGATGGGATTTTAGTTACCTAATGTATTTATGAGCTTATAAATTAATTTGGATATTTGTAGATTTTTTGGTGAATTCTTATTGATGCAAAATGTTTATGTTTATAGAGAAAGAGGGGAAAGTAATTGAGAAGCAAGAGGACCAAGCTTGAAGAGAGAATTAAAAGTGTTTTGAAATCCATAGTAAGTGAATTTAATGATTCATACATTTTATTTTATGAAATTATGTAAACTAGGTATATGTATGTGCATAAAATATGTATGTTGGCATGTGTATGCATAAGAGATGAGTAGAAATGACTTGTATACATTATTTGATGCTTGAATGATGTGGTAAATGGAGGAAAAACATGGTGGATGGCATGAGACTTTAAGTGGCCGAAAATTGCACTTGAAGAATTTAAATGTATATAATTGATATTTATTAATAATATGTGTAAAGTTGACTTTAACTAACTGGCGTAGGATGCCTTAAACACTTGTAAGGAAGGAATATGGACTTAGAGGGGGTTAGACTAGAATGGTTGAATGGGCTAGTGTAGTGTTCTTAGGACTTAAAACTAAATGGATGATATACATGTATGGATGAGATATAATATTAAATAATAAGATTTAATTTACATGAGAAATAAAAATATGAAACCTAAATCTTGACTTGGATAACTAAATGATTAATGTGAGAAGAAGAAATGCATGAGCTAAATTCACTTAGAATGAGGTGAACAAGGAATATGATTAAGTATGAGAAATGAGGTAAGAAAGGACATGTTATGAGAAAGAATAGAGAGAGTAATAAGAAGAAGGTGAAAAGCAAAGATAACTAAAATTATAATCTATTATGTCTACTCATATGGAACATAAAATAAATATTTGATTCAAGATCAAGGTTATAATGAGAAACTGAGACAGAGGCCCATATTAGTTAGACACCTACAGGATAGGTTAAGCCGTTAACTAGGGAGTAGCAACTACTAGGACACTTCAAGGTCATGAAATGTTAGTCCATGAGGATGATTGTGATATGATATTGATCTTGTAACACCTGTAAGCGGAGGCTCCATGAACAGTACCTCCGAGGCTTGAAAAGTGTGCCCGAGGTGCTGGGTCACCTTCACAAGGCCGAGACGTGGCGTACTGGTCATAAAACTTTAATAGGCCATAAAATGATGAAAATGATTTAATAAAAAAATTTAGTAGAACCAATAATTCATTTCAGGCCACAAGCTAGTAGGTCGTATCCTCATATGGACTTAGGCTGGGAATTACCTAGGATGTGCTCGGACAAAATTGAAAATATCATACCTTGAAGGTCAAAAATTCCACTGAGACCATTGGTGAAGGAATTTTAATTTTTTGAGGTTGTTCGGTAATTTTTTAGAATTTTCTAATTTTTTGAGGAATTAATTAACTGACTGGCCAATGGAATTTTAATGTGAAATTTTATAGGCCTATAAATAGGCCTAATTAAGTATTTTTAAAATAAATATGGTGATTTTTGGAAGTCCATATAAAATTTTAAAATTTCCCAAAATTTCAACTAAAATTGAGATTTTTTGGGAAGCTCGGGCGCCACCCGAGCCACCCACTCACCCATATAAATTCCATGCCATATGGGCATTCACCCACCATGCCAACTTACTTGCCTCTCTACCATCTCTACCTCATTTCTTCTCCTTGGGCTATCGACACCATTTTTTTCTCCTCTCCTCTATTTTTGCTTCTTTTTCTTCTTAATTCCCCATAAAATTACCACCAAAAATCATAATAATAATGCAAAAATTTATTCATAAGGTGGTGATACTCCATAGCTACCCATAAAACTTAGAAAAAAATTACCTAAAGTTCAAGTTTAGTGTATAGAGGCCTAAAAATTCAACTAGGATATAAGTAGGTTTTCCTTGCTTTTTATTTTAGTTTTAAGTGGCCTTTTCAATTCTAAGAATCCCCACATTTTCAAATTTTCATTTAGAGTCTTGTATGATTTTCTAAGCTAGGTATGGTATTATGTTGGTGTAGAAAAAGTTGGTAAGAAATCAAGGAATTAAGTCATTCAAGGGTGAAAAAGGTTTTAAAGATTCTTTAGGTATGTGAATTGATATACTAAAAGCATGCCATATTGATTTTGAATGTGATTTGTCATGAATTTGTGTATGAAAGTCATGGTTTGACTAGGAATGGTGTATGAATTATTGATATAAGCCCAGGTTCATGTTAATTGTACATTAGATGGAGGATTTGTATGATGAATTGATGGGCAAAATCGGTGGGAGGTCATGAAGTCACCTGGGTCGAGAGGTGAGTAATATGCCTTAGTATGGAAATGAGGTATATGATATGTATATGATGGAAATGGTCATGTATGGCATATGTATGAATGATATATGTGTGAGATTGATGTGAAAAAGGCATATGGGTGCATGATCATGGTATAGCCAAGGCATGTGTATGATGTATCATGGTATGACATGCATGATATGGCATGTGTGCATGTGTGTGTATGGTAGGATTATTATATATAATGTAGGTGTGTGACTAGATATGAGAATGTGCATGTGTGTGATCATGGACAAGTGATGGTCGAGAGGTATGACATGTAAAATGACATGGTATGCATGTATGGTATGGTATGTGATATATGTGTGTGGTGTAACATGTTGAGCATGAGATGTATGACATGCATCTGGCATGAAATGTGTATGAAAATAGGGATGAGTAATGTGTAATTAATGATAGGCAAAAGTAATGTAAATGTGAGAATCATTTGGTATAGGAAATGGTGATAAAATGACATGAAAATAATGACCTTAAAACGTGCCTAAAAGGTGACTTAAAAGTGTGCTTAAATTGGTATGTAAGGAGTATATGTACAATACTTGATTTTGATAGCAATGTAAGGCTAATGTTGTTCCTTTATTGGATTGAATGGAAGGAGAGTATTTGTGGCTTAGAATGGCATGTTAATATGACTTGAAATGGCATGAGGAAATGCCTAAGGAAAATAGAAATTAACCTATAACTGTCTGGTAATAAAATAGACCTATAACTGTCTAGCTAAAAATAGACTATTAAAAATAATTCATAACTGTGTACCAATCATCTAGAAATAAATTAAGTAAATGATCTGTAATGGAATAAGTATAATTAATAGATAGTAGGCCTATTAGTTAGACACCTAAAGGATAGGTTGACCAATCAACTAGGGGTTTGCAACTGCTAGAGGTACTAGTCCTCTTGGCCTTTACTAGTTTAATGATATAAGTGGGTGTAGCCACTAAGGTCCTAATAATTGGGCCACTGCACTAGGTCAATGCAATGACTAAGGTTCACCAATTGAGCCACTACACAATATGATGTTGGTATTTCTGTTTGGTATAAGTAGATCCCTATTATCAAACTAGGTGGGTGCAGCTACTGAGGTCTATAAGCTAGGCCACTGCACTATGATAGAATGATGATAAATGATATGATGATATTTTATTTGTCTGGTACTAGGGAGTTCTAGGTCTCTACTATCAGACCAGGTTAGTGCAGCGACTGAGGTTCACTAACTGAGCCACTGCACTAGGTTGGTGCAAAGACTGAGGTCTAAAATGTGGGCCACTGTACAGTATTTATTTCTATAACACCCTAATACCCAACCGATAGTCAGTTTAAATATAGGATGTCACAAGTGATATCTCTTACCCAATCTGATTGTCAAATTTGAATGAAAGACATCACACTAACTTATTCAACTTATTATTATTAACTATAAACACCTATCTATAATCATAAAATCTAGGGCCCACTATTTGACATATATATGAGTGCTAATCTAGTAATGCTACCCACCTGTGTACATGTGTTCCTAGATTGAAACTCATTAACCTATGCTACTTTGCTTGAGGTTGCTACTTATACTCCTATCTATGACCTACACACCAGCAAAAGCCAATACGCTGAGCAATAATGCTCAGTGGTGTATTCAACGAAATATTTGTGTAACATACAAGCATGTATCATAAATACTATAACATTAACAATTTAGAACAATCTTACATCATAACATATCAATACTTATAAGATATAAGGTTTAATGTATACTCAGTGATGCAACATATGTTTACACAGCATAAATAAAATTTTTCCTTTTCTAATTAGCAATATAAATTAAGTTCATAATTCTCTAAAATATTAGTACTTCATATTCAATCAACTTTCTTGAGTTAACAATATTCTTGTCTCTCTAAACATCATATTCTTTTTACATCTGTATTACATTCACATACTGACATATTATAGTGTAATCATTTCTTATATTAATTTACCTTACACTATGGAAATAATATGTTATTTATTTGGCTTTCTGGTTTGGTTCTTTTGCTTTTAATATTTTTTACATAATCATCTTAATTTACCACATTGATTTCCTTTAATGTATTACTCTTGTCACCATAATTCTATTCACTTGATTGAGATTAAATAACTTTTATTCTACATACGAGTTATTCACACAATGTTCTTTGTTCGATCATTTAAACCTTTCTTATTAATCTCCACTTTTATTAACTTATTAATTTAGGCAGCCCATATTTGACAGATAGAACCTCACTACTTCACTAAAGGGATACATTATAATACTTTTAAATTGTGCCAAGTATGTTATAAGTTCATTATAATCATTATTATTCACATTCATTTATGTCATTCTATTTCAAGCCCATACTAGAGAGACTACACTTAAAGACACTAGATAGCAGGATCTAAGTTATGCAGTGGTCCATATTTTAGACCTCGATAGCTGCACCTACTCTGTTCGATAGTAGGGATTAATCCATCTGAACCTCCCAATACCGAACTAGCTGATGATAGGGATCAGTCCCATAGGCCTCTTAACATCTACAGTGGATAGCAGGGATTAGCCCCGTGAGACCTTCCAATATCCCAAATCAACATGTCCATTACATCTCAAATGGATAGCAGGGATCAGCCCTGCAGGACCTCCCAATATCCATAAATAAATCAAATGGGTAGTAAGGATCAGCCTATATGGACCTCCCAGTACCCGAATGTGCAAGGCTCAATATCAAAACCTCGGCGATTGCACCTGCCATCAAACATCATAAGAAATGGCCTTGGAAGACCAAAAACCCTAGTAGCTGCTAATTCTCTAGTTGGCCGGTCAACCCATCCAGTGGGTGTCTAGCGGATATGGATCAAATCTTAATTACCAATTACTTTATATAGTTATAGGTCATTTCTATTATTATGACACCATTTATGTATTACAATTATGTACACTTATGCACATTCCCTAGTTATAGTTCACTTTATGAGAAAAATACTATTCATTTAGGTAACTTCATAATTTCCATTCTCAAGTCATCCCTATGAATTATCCATCCATTTACATTAATAATTTTGCATGGTTGTTATCGTCATTTCCATATTTCCATGTCATTGTTATTATCACCTTTAATTGCATTCTCATGTCTAAAACATTCATATGCATTCACCTA
>CANXYI012226266.1:0-11643 GCA_948208565.1 Hura crepitans | reverse complement strand
GTCGTGGCCTGTATGCTGATGATACTAACAATATAAATATGATCTATGATAGGCTTGGCCTTAATTTTTGGAAGGTTTAGAAGGGAGATGTTGGAGCTTTCCTCCTTTTTGAAATGCTTTAAACACCAAGATAGCGACTTGCCTAAGTTCGAGTAATGTCTTGCTACAGCGAATACTTCAGCAGTCTGATTAAAATTAGCTTTACTTACATTCCTAGCTCCTTGATTCCTTCAATTGTCGAACCCTACCAAGCTCTTTTTCTACTCATTGTGCTCCTCTTTTAAGTCTATGGCTATATCTTTCAATGATTCCCAGTCTTTTAGCCCTTTGGCTTTCAAGCAATCTTTCAAGTATAAGTTAGCATTTTTTATGAACATGCAGATCTAGTCTAACATTTCTAGCTTCTTCCTCATTTCTAAAACTCTAGACCTTTATCTTAACAAGTACTCTACGAAGGTCTCATTAGATTTTTGCTTAAGCAACTCGAGGTTTTTCATGGTAACCTCAATGTGAGTAATGCAGTCATATTACAAGGTTGCTCAACCCATGTCAAAATTTAGTTAATAATGCACAATATAAATTTAATACAAATCTAAAAGGTTAGTCTCTATCACATCACTAACAAGTAAGAGCTCAAGGAAGTATTTTTTTTCTTAATTTTATTCTTAGTATTTTCTCATAAACCTTTAATAAAACCTTCATCACATGAAAATGTTTTCGTAAATTTCATAGAAGGGCAAACTATAAGAAATGGCTTCTTAATCCCCTAATTTTAATATGCTCAATAATGATAAACATAGAAATAACTTGAGTAAATTGACTTTTTGTGATAAAGAACGCTGAAAAGTGGAATTCTCTTCAAGGGTAAAATAGTCATTTTACCATTAGAGTGAAAAAGAGTCAAAAGAGGTTTAGAATAATTAAGGGACATGTAATGAACATAAAAATAGAGTTATGTGGGCTTATTTTAAGCCCAAAAAGACACAATTATTTTTTGAACCATTAAAACCACCACGCAGATACCATTTATATGGTGGTTTTTTATAGAACCTAAATAGATGAATCCAAAATTTATTCTAATCAAACTAGTAGAGTTCTAAAATCATACTTTCTTACTAGTATTGTGTCACCAAGCTTTTATCAGCCTAAAAACTCTATTTAGAGTTGGAAAAGTTTATAAACACTTTATATTAGAGCCTATAAATAGCCTCTCCCTTTCTACAACTAAGGACACACACAATACTCAAGAGAAAGAGTTTTTTGAGAGCTTTTTAATAGTTTTTTAGAGCTTCAATATTCTAAAATGATTAATTCAGAATATTATTAAGAGTCAGAGAGTTTAAAGCTATTATAAGAGTGCTAATTCCATTTAAGAAAGCTCTTTAAGTAGCTTTCCCTTGAAATTCGATGTTTTACCATCACAAATTCATTAGTTTCCTTGTAACATCAATATTAGTAATATTCAAAGGCCAAAATTTACATTATTTATCATAAAAATTATGTTTTTATCAGCCTTATATAGTTAATTGTATTTACAATCATGTTTTTTTGCAAAGTATAATTAAACATTTGATTATTTGAAAGCCATTATAACAAAAATGATTTTGATTTTTCTTCATATGAGTTCATATGATAATTATCATTAAATCCTTAATTTTTGAGTTGCGGTCGTGTTTTTCACATGTTATGTAAGTGATGGTACAATTGCATAAGGATTATGATGTATATTAAAGTAGTTACATTGATAAAAAAAAATTCCATATTATGAATTTTTATGTAATTCTATTGCAATTATATTGTTTTTATATATGATGTGGATCTTAGATCTTAGAAATATTGCATTGCATTAGAAAATTGTGGTTTTACTAAGTAATACAGAGAACAAGTATGGATTATTGTGTGTATGATTAATAAGTACCAGCATGAAGCTAGTTCTTTGAATGTTAATGACTTGGTCCTTATCTTAGGTTAAAACACTTATACCTATCTCATTGATTCTTGCTCTACATCAAATGGTAACTTTTGACTCTTGTTGTGGGCTAATCCCACTCCCAATATGCAATGCATTTTGTTGATATCATTGATTGTAATATCTATAATATATAAACATAGCCCATTTAAACATGTCAGGTAGAGTTGCCCATAATATCATAGAGGATTTGACAAGTGTACAAAATGTATTGAGATCTTTCATAATTCTAATTTTATTACTTCTCCTGTACAAACCTCTTATCTCCTTGAAATTAACTCACAGTGGTCTCAGTCATTTTATGAAATCGTTCTAAAATTTACTATAGAAGCACTATCATAATAGACGTTGGTAAACCAACTACCACTATTTTGGACATCCCTTTAATGTTCATTTTTATCATTAGGTGAACCAAAAACCATCAACAATTTTTACCATAATTCCATATGATTTTAGGCCCATAACTCACTCTCAATAAGCAGAAGGGTATAACCACATCAAAAACTCCTTAATCCTTAAATCTCATAATACATGTCTTATAACCTTTCTTATTATCATTTTATATTCCTAAAATCCTCTAAACCAAAGATTCAGTACCATTTGTAATGCTAAAAAAATCTCAGTGTTATGATAAAACTTCCTAGGATATGAATAATGATCTCAAAACCCATGTCACACTAATGTAACCGAATGGAAGTATTAATCATAATATAATTTTAGGTAAAATTTGAAGTTAAAATAAAATTATTTAGATGGTTAAAAATAACAGTAAAGATTTTACAATAGTGTCACTTAAATAGTGACCTAATTTAAGCTAAAGCATAAAATATTTGGTTTTTGCTCAAAAAATTTTGGGATTGATACAACTTGATACTTAAATATTCCAAATAAACCATTATAATTGGAAATTTAAATGTTAAGAAGTATTTTTCTTAAAATCAGGTTAAGATTAAAGTGTTTATTTCAATTTTTGAGCAAAAGTTTTTAAGGGATTTTAGGTCTTAGTAGGTATGATTCTATGTTATATATATGGTGCTAAAAATAAGGTTTTATTAGAAGGAACGTATTAAACTAAAGAGGTTTAAAAAGGCAATTTAAGGGAGGCAATTAGATCATTTTAAGAATAGATCACCACCCTTCCTTTATATTACCATTTTAATGGTCAAAGTCTTATTTAAAGGTATGGTCAATGGGTAAATAGTGTTTACTTCGTCCTTCTTCTTCTTATGTGTGAGCGGATGCCATCCCTACAACAGACCTCCTTTATTTTCTTTCTTTGTTCCTTTAATCCAACCCTCCAAAACTCTATTTAACCATCCATTAATTAAGTCCTCTAAGGTCCCAAACACCTCTCTAAAGTAAGAAAATAAAGTTTATATAGAAGATTATGGTGATTAGAGTATGGAGTGAATAGTAACCCAAATTTCAAGGCATGAATTTTTCTTTGATCCAACATTTTTCTTAAGTCCCTAGGGTGCCTAAAAAGACTTATATAGGGTTAGATTTGATTTTAGAGCTTTTTATGATTTAATATAAATTTTGGCACAATTTTTCCTGTAATTGTAGAAAGAGGAGAACAAGGGAAGAATAAAGGAAAAGAAAAGGTCTAAGCAAGTCCATTTAGTGTAGAACAACTCCTAATAAGTGTAATTAACATCATATATGCATTGATTGTTAGTTTTTTTGAGTTAAAGTAATAAAATGTGTATGTAATAAATGCTTATGCATATGTGTTGGTGAAATTGAGTTAATAAATGTTCTATGGAGTTATAATGATTATGAATGATGTATGCGAATAATGGAAAGAGCATGTTATGGTCTATGTGAAGTGTTGGCTAAAATATCTAGGGTAGGATACCTAAGTGTGATTATATGTGTTTATGTGATATGAGTATATGTGTAAGTAAAATGGTAATTAATACATGATATGAGCCTATGAAGTATGTAGGACAAAAATGTGATAAATGTGCTTATGGTTATGGTTATGGCCAAATGGAGCAAGGTATGTGGAAAGATGATGTAAAATGGCATGTAATATACACTATTAAAATAATTATGTTTAAGTGTCTAAAATAAGCTAAGTATGCCAAAATAAGATTATGTGGTTAAAGAAACTAGATGTATGCTAAGTAAGGCTTAGTGAATTATTGATTATGCTTGATGACTAATATGGATAAACACATTCAAAAATGCACAATTGAGATGTGATGATAAGTATGAGCATGAAATGTTAAAGTGATGGTATATTGAACATATAATTAAATATGTAACATGAGTATGTGGAATATGAGATTATGACATGTATACTAACGGAATGTCTAATAAAGAAATTAAATGATGTTATATGTAATCTAGCATGTGAATAAGGATTTGAGAATTTAATTATGCTAAGTTTATATAGAGAGCTTATATATATGCATGAGTGTTGTAAAAGGAAAAGAAATAGGAAGCATTATATATTACCTTATCATGATATGGTCAAATAGCCTAACTAGTGTACATAAATGTTGTTTGTGTCTATGGTTTATATAAAGTATATGGCTATGTAAAGATGGGCTATTTGAGTTATAAAGGCATGTGAGTTATATATGTAAGGTATGTGATCATACTTTTCTTATATTGATTATAAAACATATATTACTGGTTAGGTACATGATGCACTCAACGTATGGTATTAAAGAATATAAAACCATGTTACACCATAATAATGATCTGTTTGTGAATTGAATATGTTTGCTTGCATGAGTAACATAATGAGACAAAAGAAAACACTATGATATTGTTTTTATCCATGCATGGTCGAATAGCCTATATTGATTATTATGATGCTGTAAGCTATATCTAATGGCATAGAGTGATGATATGCATGTATCATGATTTTTGTATATACAAATATTGTGCTTTCATAATGAGAACAAAAAGGATTTTAAATTGTGTATGATGACATAAGTGACATTAACAAAGGAAAGTATTGTTATTATTCTTATGAGACTACATGGATGGTTAATTAAATAAAAGTATATCGAAACCACTTAAAAAATGGAAACGAAAGATAAGCTTGAAATTTTTGGCCTATATAAGTAGACAACTTAGATTGGACAGGTTAACCAGTCAACTAGGGAACATAGCAACTGCTAGGGTAAATTTATACCAGTTGATGACCTTCAGCTCCAAATGATGACCTTTGAGTTTTAATGATAACCTTTGGGTATAGATGATAACCTTTAGGTCTAATGAATAACCTTCGAGTCTAGTATGGCCTCTATGGCCCAGTAGTCTCGTTATCTAGTTTCGAACTTTTGTCTTTAAGTATGGGTAAGGTTAAATAAATGATACAATGAGATAAATAAATGATATAATGAGATTCAAAATAATGACAATGGTAAGTAAGTATATATAAAAATTAAAGTAACCTTGTTAATGAACATCATAAATGTGATTTATTGGCTTTATTCATTTTTAGTATGTTATGCTAATGATATGCCTATGAATGATATAGTAATAGCATATGTGTATGTTGTTATGCCAAAACTATCTAAGTTCACATGTTTAATTATGTTTATGATGAAGTAGTAACAACATTGGTATCTATGGTTGTGAATGAAATGTTGGAATTGTATTTTGAGTATGTCTTGATGTAAACTAATATAATTGCATAAATACATCACAATACATATATCATGTTGATTATACCATTATGCTTTATGCTTAACACATCATTGTTTTTGCAATGTGTAGGTAAAAAAAGTACAGATAAGAAGCTAAAACCTTGAATTGCTATGTAGATCAAGTAGCAGTACTCCTTTTGTTATATTTTAGATTTCCTTTATGTAAATTATGGGTTGTCATGATAAGAGTACACTCATATGTTCTACTAAAGGGATTTAGGCCTAAACTAGTATTTTATAATGTTTTGTAAACTTAATTGAAAAGATTTACTTTTGTGAGGTATATATAAACTAAAGATGTCGGATTTTATTTTTATTTATGTTTTACAATACATGGTTGTTGAAATGGTTGAGTTGAGATGTTTGGGTGGATTAAGAGGATCTTGATGGTTGGAATATTGCTTGAAATGATATTGTAGAAGTGTTTTTAAACTTGCAAGTACTATTCATTTTAAGATAGTGTCCTGATACAGCCATCATGCTGCTGGATTTTCCACACGAGGATTCCCAAAACTATTTTAAAACTTGACAAGTAAATTTTTCATTAAGGCAAGATTTTTAAAGGTTTATATTTAGCCAAATGATTTCAAAAAGGTTTTAAATTATATGGATTTTTAAATAAGTGAGTTTGGATATTGGTTTATGTGTAACTTCTTATTTAGGTTCGATAATCGGACTGAGTAAGGGATGTCACACCACTAAAGGTAACACCCCTTATCCTTGAGGCAACCCACTAAAGAGATGTTATAGTGCATACAAAATACATATAATAAGACATACAAACATACTATAAAAGCACATAAAGTGGTGAGCCAAAAACTTTTATTTTCATATTTCAATGAAAATATTTTCCTTTTCCAAGTTAAAATAATTTGTTATTTCAAAATGTTAATTATCCAAAATTTTTAACCTATAAGAAAACATTCTAATAAAATCACATATATCTCAATTTTATTTTCAATTAATCAATTACAAAATAACATCATTACTCAAGAATATAATATCCAAAATTGTAATTATAATCCAAACAAAAACATTGTAATGCTAAAAAATTCTGGTATTACGAGTAATACTTTCAAAGACATTATGTGATTTCCCAAGGCTAGGACCAATAATTTTACTGAATGAAAGTATTGATCATAACATAATTTTTGGTGAAATTTAAAGCCAAAATGAAGTCATTTAGATGGTTAAAAATGACAGTTAAGTTTTATGACAGTCTTATGTGAATAGTGACCTAGTTTTAGCTGAACCGTAAAATATTCAAATTTTGCTCAAAAAATTTCAAGATCGATACAACTTGATACTCAAATATTCTAAATATTCTATTGGCACTGGAATTGAAATTTTTGGATATCAAAAAGTATTTTTGCTAAACTTGGAAAAGTTAAAAGGTTATGTTTTAATTGATTTTTCTCGATTTTTGAGCTTAGGTTTTTAAAGGCTTATAGGGATGGTTTAAAGGAATTTTTGAGAGTTATTTGAAGGAAAGAAAATGGGTCTCAATTTTTAAGAAAAAGGAAAAGGAAAAGAAATTTTAGTTTTTTTTTAAATTCACATAAGTATAAATATGGTCAAAATGTGTTTTAAGGGGTTAACACTTGAATAATGTCTTCCTCTTCTTTTTCCTTAACTATTACAAGCTGAAACCACCATTTGAGAGAAACTCTCCATTTTCATTCTTCCATCCCTACAAATGACACCCAATCAAAGCATTTAAACATAATATTTACCCCTCTATCACCTTTAAACATCGCTCTAGCAAGAAATTGCAAAAAAAAAAATTGAAGGATCTGCTTGATTTTAAACCTCGATAAATAGTAACTTATTTTGTTCGAGTAATTTTTTTCAGTTTTGATATTTTTCCCATGTTCCCTAGGTACCCAAGAGCTTATATATGTGGTCAGTTTTAATTTTTGAAGCTTGTTTGATTTTATATGCATTTTTATATAATAAATCTATAATTAACAATTAAGCCGGGTAGCAATCACAAGGAAAATGGGAAAAAATGTGTGAGAAGACTCAATGTCATATTTTGAACTCGTTGTAAGTGTAATTATGAAAAATTAATGTGTGTGTGTGTTTATGCATAAATGTGCGTGTGTGTTGAATATGGAATTGTTGCATTTGAGCATAATCATACAATTATGTTTTTAGTGATGTTAGGTGTGTTAATTATGGTGGAATAAATGCTTGAAAGATATTGAATTGGATGATGAGGGTGTATTAGTAGTGAGGGCCGAAATGCCCTAAAATAGGCATATGTGTGTGTTGCTAATATGCATAATAACTATTCACATAATTAATAGTGATATATGTTGGAATGCATATGTTATATTATGATGAGAATGGATGAATGCACATGAATATAGGATGATGAAAGATGGTCGAATGGTTATAGGGCATCAAAAGCAAGTTGTATGATGATTTAAGATATGCATTAGCATGTTTATACATGTATCATCATGTTTGAGTATGATGTTATGAGTTGGTGCGTGGAATTGGACAATGAGTGTTTTAGTGTATGGAATTGGACAATGAGTGTTAGAGATAAGGGGGAGATTACCATAGGCGACATAAGGGGGAGTGTTGGAGATCCAGACTAGGAGTTTGTTTTGGGTGTGATCTAGCAGTGTAACATCTCTTACCTATTTTTACATGAAACAGGCAAGGTGTGCTACTTCTCATAAGGTCACCAATCCTTAGATTTCCTCATAGGCCTTTCATTTAACTTTTTCCCAAGTTTGACCAACTTTGACCTAAACTACCCAATTTGCCCTTCTAATTCTTTATCCTTTTATTTATGCCTATTTTAGTCTGCTAAGACCCTAAATTAAGATTGTCAGACATTTAGAGACAATCGGGCAGTATAACGGCTACCCGAGTGAAAAAACTCCAAATTAAACCTGTAAGAAACACACTTCTAACTTTATTTTCCCATTACATTCCATTCCTAGACCCTTCTAGTCCTCCAGCTCACAACCACACAGCAACATGCACAATATAGTACACATGGTCTCCGACCCATCAGCAACAGTTACAAGCAAGTAGATTTACATTAACAGACAAAACTATACATACATATCAAGTTTTCATACTCAGTTTTAATACACAATCCATAACCCATATTATCCTAATATACATGAGTGCATAACTACAATAACTCAAAAGAAAAACAAAATACCAAAAGACTCGAAGGCAGCTACACTATGGATGTTTGATGCTGATCGTCTCTCGATTTACTGCCTACACATCGGAACACTGACACGTTGAGTATAAAACTTAGTGGTGGAATAAACCAAACATAATATGTCATAAACATATATATATACAGCATGTAACATCCCATACACATGGCAATTACTCTATTCTTCTAAGTCTAATTTATTATTAAATTATGTTTACTTATTTATCTCTTAGTCCAGTTGTTATAATATAGGCCCATGATAGATAGACAACTCTTTAAAACACCAGATAGTGGGAACTATCATATGTAGTGGCTCATATTTTAGACCTCGATAGTTGCACCTACCTCGCCTAATAGTAGGGATCAGTCCATAGACCTCCTAATACCGAACTGGTAGATAGCAGGGATCAGTCCACAGACCTCCCAATATCTACAAATGGGATAGTAGGGATCAGCCCCATAGGACCTCCCAATACCTCGAGTCACATCAGCAACAATCATAGGTGGATAACAGGGATCAGGCCTGTGAGACCTCCTAATATCCATAAACAGATATACGAGTAGCAAGGATCAGCCCAGGTGGACCTCCCAAAACCCTAATGTGTAGGGTTCACCTCAGAAACTCGGTAGCTACACCTGCCACATCCAACACATAGCAGTGGTTCCAAAAAAACTAACTGCTTAGTAGCTGCTAACTCCCCTAGTTAACCGGTCAACCCATCTAGTGGGCGTCTAACTAATGGGCCAATTACTTAAGTGTGACTACTAATTCCATTATTATGACTTCTTAGGTCTGTTATACCATTAAATTTCATATCACGATGATATGCACACAAAAACTCAAAATTTGCCCATAGTCGCAAAGTTATTATTCATATGGTCATTTTATGCAACTAGCACTATTCGTTTGGTCATTTTTATATATCATGCATTCCATAAATGAAGCCATAAAAATTCTCAATAGCCATCCCTTTTCCACATGCCTATTCAAACACCATATTCATGCCATATTACAAGTCATTATACCTTTATTCCATTAAGTTACCAAATCACCACAATTTCATGGCACATATGTTATTATCAATGTTCACTCCCAATTATGGTTTATGTCTTTCGTAACCTAGCCATTTCCTCACCTAACATGCCATAACCAAGTTTACACATACCATAAACCATAATGTACACATTTCGGCCAAGACATGCACCCACACATACACATGAATTTCTTCATAATTTAACATGCCAAACCTATTATTTTAATGACATTAACATAATCATAACACCATTCTAGCTTATTACCATGTATACACCAAAATCTAACAATTCCATACAACATACACATTCAATCATACCAAACACATAGACATATTAGATTTGAGTCTATTCTACATACATAGGGTGTGAAAACACCATTTTCCCCACCACTTTGAGGCTTGTGAACTTGGTTTCCCTCACTTGAATCCTTGTTACCTAACATACACCATTTCCTCCTTAGAAAAATTCTCAAAAATTATCTAAAGCTCTAAATTGAAATCTAAAACTATGGTTATTCTTAAAATACCTTAATCTATATATATCAAAAATAAAATTTGGGTTTAGAACACTTACTCACAAAATGTCACTATTCACCTAATTTGAGCTCTTTTTCTGAATTCTGCCTAAAGAATTGAAATCTAGAGATTGTGGAGGGTTGATTTCATATAAATTTTATATGGATTAGAGGAGAGAGGAGAGAGAAAATTAAAGAAAAAGGGAAGAGGAAATAGAATAATGGCATCTGCCTAGGGTATTTCTTTAGGTTGAAGAAGACCTTTTGGCATATGTGAGTATTTCACATGTGTAACCCCTTATATAGGGGTGGGTGGCTGCCTTGGATCACGACACGTGGCGATCTAACAGCCAATATTCATTTTATGTCCTTTTTAGTTTCAGAAATTCCTAAAAAATTCTCTGGACCTCTAAAAATTCTCATTTTAGTTTTAAAAATCCTTGATTAGTGTGACTAAAGCCCACATAAAATTTCAAATCAAAATTTAATAGTTGACTTTTTGATACTATTCACCTGTTAGAATAAAATATTCAAAAAAAATATCTATCGACCTTAAAAAATTAAAATTCCTTCTTTATCATACTCATTGGAATTTTTGAGATTTAGGGTATGGTATTTTCGAGTCCGTCCGAGCACATCTTGGGGTTGTCTTAGCATAAACTCATTTTATCTCCTCGTCACTAGTTCTCGACCCGAAATGATTTATTGGTTCTACTAAATTTTTAAATTCATTCATTTTTCCTATTTTCAAGCCATCAAAGTTTTATGACCAATACACCCCTTGTTGGACTCGTGGTAATGCCCCGCAATACAGGGAACATCACTCTAGCCAAGAAGGTACTGTTCATAAGACCTTGACCTATAGGTGTTACAATCCTTCCCCTCTTAAGAAATTTCATCCTTGAAATTACCTGTACTGAAAAAGTGAGGATATTGTATTCGCATATGCTCCTTGCTCTCCCACGTCACCTCTGTCGTGTTGTGGTGCCTCCATAACACTTTCACTAGGGGAATTGTCTTATTCCTCAATTTTTTCACTTCTTTGGCTAGGTTCTGCACTGATTCCTCCTCATATGTCAAGTCTGGCTGAACTTGGATTTCCTTTGCAGCAATTACATGCAATGGATCTGATTAGTATCGCCTCAACATAGATACATGAAAGACACCATGTATCTATTGCAACTCGAGTGGCAAGGCAAGTCTATACGCCAAAGGACCCACTCTCTCTGTAATCTCATAAGGTCCGATGAATCTGGGGTTGAGTTCCCTT
>CANXYI012226258.1:0-13586 GCA_948208565.1 Hura crepitans | reverse complement strand
GTGTCTTGATGCGTTTCATCTAAGAATTGATGCTTTCTGGTGCCATCTTGTTAGATGTATCTATTCTTAGTTTTGTGGTCTAGACTGAAGTGATTGGCCTTAATTGGAATAATCTTCTCGTTACAGACGCCTTTGTTGGCAAGAAGTATGCTAGGCGTGGGCCAGCTAATGGCCAATAGATTTAATTCCTACTTTTGTCTTTTAATTGCATTTTAATTCCTAGATTAAAGGAAGTTGGTTTCTTGCAGGGTTCATGTATTTATAGACTTCCTATTTTTGTAATAAGAGTCTCTATTTAAGGGGGATAGAGGAAATAAAAAAATAAGTTGTATTTTCTCTAAAAAAATAGAGATTCGAAACTCTCTTAACGAGTTCCATAGGTGGTGACTCCTTTCAACAATTACAATTCTTCCAGCAAAATAGGTAGGTCATGGAATAGAAACAAGGGCAAAGACCCATTATTCCGAAGTGACTTTCCCGCCAATTGACTGGTGATCCGATCTTAAGGCTTGGGAACTAACAATTTGGTATTAGAGCGAGGCATCATTGTTGGTTTAGATAGGGGTGAGGAGTGGCAATCCATCATTGATGAGGTCACCGCACAAGTGGATTCTCGAATAGAATCAAGATTGGCGGCTCATTTCCAGCAGTTCACTTTACAGATGCAAGAGCTTTTTCGTGAATCACATCGTGGCTGGGAAAGAGATGTTGATGTGGTTCACTCTAGCAGTAACATCCATGACAGCCCATCTCATGGACAAGAGTTTCGACCCAACCAGCCACTTGGAAATCTGATGGTTTCGTGCTACACAAAATTGGATTTCCCAACATTTGATGGCACGGAGGACCCATTAATTTGGCTACACCGCTGCGAAAAATTCTTCTTTAATCAACGGACTAAGGATGGGGACAAGGTGGGATTAGCTGGGTTCCATATGTTAGGTGAGGCTTAGTATTGGTTCCACCAGATTGAGCAAGAACATCCGCATTTGTCATGGGCAACATTCAAGGATTTTTGCAGCCTTCGGTTTGGGCCACCTGTGCAAAGTAACCCGTTGGGTGAATTGATTAATTTAAAGCAGACCAGGACGGTATAGGAGTACTAGCGATAGTTTCAGATGTTGTTGGCTTATGCAAATACGGTGCAGACGGATCAACAAGTGGATATATTCATAGTAGGACTGACCGAATCCATTAGGATTGAGGTTGAGACGCAGCGTCCTCCTGATTTGGTTCAAGCAATGAATTTAGTATGAACCTATGAACGGAAATAGCAGCGGTCGAGGAATGGGGGACCCTTTCAGAGCCCTTGGTAGGGCATCTAAAGCAATCCAACTTCTACACTGACTATGGGTATACAAGCTTCGAAGGGTGTGGCGGCACAACATAGCAGTATAGGGACAAATAACATCACTACAACCCCTTTTGTTAAGCGATTAACCAGAGGTGAAATGGTGGAACATAGGGCATAAGGGCTGTCTTATAATTGTGATGAATTGTATATTGCTGGGCATCAATGCAAGACCATATTTTGGCTTGAATTGACCAATTCCAAGGAGATATTGAGTGCAGGGGAAGGGGAGAATGAACCAGAAATTTCTCTACATGCTATTACAACCAAACAAAGTACTCGCACAATGCAGGTATGGGCAATCATGCTCGATCAACCCTTGCTAGGTTTGGTGGATTCGGGTAGTACACACACCTTCATCACTTGGCTAGCAGCTTGTAGACTTGGATTAGCAATTCAACCTCAGGCAGATGTCAGCATATCAGTGGCTAATGGGGAAAAGGTTATCAGCCAGGGGATTTGTTATGCTTTGTCCTTTATTGTTGATCAACATGATTTCTTGGCTGATTTTCTCGTCATTCCTTTAGATGGTTTTGATATGGTTTTGGGAATCAATTCGCTGAAATGGTTAGGTCCAATTTTATGGGACTTTGAGGCATTGACTATGAGTTTTAAATTAGAAGGAGCCATAATCACACAAGGGCTGTAGTTTTCTTCCCATAATTAGCTCCATTCTTTGCAAGTACCAGTAGCTCCAAAGCCGAGTTTGGAACCTCTTGCTAGAATTCCAACATTTATTCTAAGAACCCACTGGTTTACCACCCATTTGACACTGTGATCACAGTATTTGTTTGCTGCTTGGGACAGAACCAGTGGTGGTGCGGCCCTTTCGACATCCCCATATGCAAAAGAATGAAATTGTATAGAGATGCAAAAGAATGATGTATTTACAGTTGAATGTGATGCTTCTGACAGTGGGATTGGGGCTGTCTTGCTGTAACAAGGCCATCTAATAGCTTTTTTCAGTCGTCAATTAGCCACTTGACATCACAAATTTGCTGCCTATGAACGAGAACTCGTTGGGCTGTCAAAGGCGGTGCAGCATTGGAGGCTGTATTTAGGGGGCACACCTTTCTTAATTCGCACAGATCACTTCAGCTAGAAATACCTACGTTAGGAACGGCTAACAATGTCTCCCTAGCAGCATTGGTTGAGCAAGCTAATGGGATTTGATTTTTGAGTGCAATACAAGGCGAGCTACTCAAACCATGCTGTTGATGCATTATCTAGGCGTCCTTCTGCCGAGGAAACATTTTATGCCATCAGCCAGCCCCGTGTTCTATTATTTGATGCAATTCACCAGGAAATTTTAGATAATCTTGCACTTCAAGAACTGTGTGATAAGGTAAACCAGGGGCTGGAGACTTCTTTGTTGATATGGGATGGGTTGATATTTCACCAAGATTGAGTTTACTTGCTGCCTTCTTCTCCTATAATTGCTCAGGTGTTGTCCGCATGTCATGATGGTTCTTATGAGGGTCCAAAAAACTTTACAACGTGTACGCACTGATTTTTATTGGAAAGGGATGAAATCTACAGTTGTGGAATATGTGGCTAACTGTCCAGTTTGTCAACAAAACAAATTAGAACATCTAAGTCCAGCCAGTTTGCTTCAGCGTCTCGTGCCTCCTACACATGTTTGGGATGATGTTTCAATGGATTTTATCGACGGGTTACCCAAAGCTTGGGGCAAGACTGTTTTGCTTCTTGTGGTTGATAGTTTTTCTAGGTATGCTCATTTTATTCGTATGGCCCATCCTTATACAGCTCCTAGTGTTGCATATGTTTTTTTTGAGAACACTGTTCGGTTACATGGATTTCCAGAATCCATAACTTCTAAACGTGATGTGGTGTTTGCAAGTAATTTTTGGTAGGAGTTGTTTCGCTTCAACGGGGCCAAGCTAGCATTTTCTTTTGCTTACCACCCACAAACAGATGGCCAAATAGAGGTGGTTAACCGAACAATTGACATGTATCTCTGATGCTTGGTGGATGATAACCCAAGAAAATGGATACAGTGGTTGCCTTGGGTGGAATACATCTATAATACTTCTTTCCATACATCATTGTAGACCTCTCCATTCAAGGTTGCGTATGGCTGTGACCCACCTCGTTTACTAGCTTATGATGCTGGTTCTTCACGGGTGGACGTTGTCGATCAAGCATTAATTTTCCGTGACTCAATTTTACAAGAAGTTCACTCAAAACTACAGCAAGCCCGACATCGTATGAAGACATATTACGATAAGGGCCATCAGGAGGTTGCGTTTGATCCAGGGTCCTTAGTTTGGCTTCGTTTACACCCTTACTATCAGAAAAGTCTCACTAGTCAGCTTCACCATAAACTTTCTGCACGGTTTTATGGGCCCTTTATTGTGTTGTGTCGAGTTGGCAATGTTGCATATGAGTTACAGTTGCCACTTGATGGTAAGCTTCATAATGTGTTCCATGTTTCACTCCTTAAAGCTTTTAAGGGAGCACCTCAAGCTCTTCCACCCACTCTTTCGCCCATTAAACATGGTCATGTGGTGTCCATTCCTTCTTTTGTACTTTGTGCTAGGCTAAACTGCAGTACCTAGGTGGTTTTGATCCATTGGAGTGGTTTTGACTCTTCTGAAGCTGCTTGGGAACCTGTGCAGCATTTTGGTAGTGCTTATCCTGATTTTGAGCTTGAGGACAAGCTTTTTCAATAGGCCAAGGGTAATGTTATAGACGCCTTTGTTGGCAAGAAGTATGCTAGGTGTGGGCCAGCTAAGGGCCAATAGATTTAATTTGTATTTTTGTCTTTCAATTGCATTTTAATTCATAAATTAACGGAAGTTGATTTCTAGTAGGATTCTTGTATTTATAGACTTCCTATTTTTGTAATAAGAGTCTTTATTTAAGAGGGATAGAGGAAATAAAAAAATAAGTTGTATTTCCCTAAAAAATAGAGATTTGGAACTCTCTCTCTTAATGAGTTTGAGAGGTGGTGACTCCATTCAAGATGTTACAATTCTTCTAGTAAAATAGGTAAGTCACGGAACAGAAACAAGGGCAAAGACTCTTTATTCTAAAGTGACTTTCCTGTCAATCGACTGGTGACCCGATCCCAAGGCTTGGGACTGGAAAACAACAGCTGTTGAGGACTAGGGGACCTCGCCAGGGGCCATGGCAGGGTGTTTTAAGTAGTCCAACTTCTACACCAACTACGGGTATATAGGCTTTGAAGGGTTTGGTGGCACAATAGAGCAGTATGGGGACAAATAACCATAGTTGAAATGGCCGAACATAGGGCAAAAAGGTTGTGTTATAATTGCGATGAATTGTATACTGCTAGGCATCAATGCAAGACCCTATTTTGACTCGTAGTTATCAATTTCGAGGAGCTATTGAGCATAGGGGAAGAGGAGAATGAATCAGAAATTTCTCGTGCATGCCATTACAGGCAAACAAAGCACTCGCACAATGTAGGTATGGGCAATTATGGTTGGTCAACCCTTGTTGAGTTTGGGGTATTCGGGTAGTATTCACAACTTCATCAGTTGGCTAGGAGCTTGTAGACTTGGATTAGCAATTCAACCTCAAGCAGATCGCAACATATCAGTGGCTAATGTGGAAAAGTTATCAGCCACGAGATTTGTTCTGCTATGTCCTTTACTGTCGATCAACATGTTTTCTTGGCTGATTTTCTTATCATTCCTTTAGATGGTTTTGGGAATTAATTAACTGAAATGGTTAGGGCCAATTTTATGGGACTTTGAGGCATTGACTGCGAGTTTTAAATCAGAAGGAGCTACAATTACACTACAAGGGCATCGTTCTTCTTCCCATAATCAACTCCATTCTTTATGAGTACCAGTAGCTACGAAACCCAGTTTGAAACCTCTTTTGGCAGAATTTCAGCATTTTTTTCCAAGAACCCATCGGTTTACCACTTGTTCGACATTGTGATCGTAGTATTTGTTTGCTGCCTAGGACAGAACCAGTGGTGGTTTGGCCCTATTGGTATCCCCATATGCAAAAGAATGAAATTGAATGATAATGTGCAGAGTGTTGCAATAGGGGATTGTGTGACTGAGCTAATCACCATTCTCTTCTCCGGTATTATTAGTTCGAAAGCATGATGATTCTTGGCGGTTTTGTATGCATTTTTGGGAGCTTAATGTTAAAACAGTAAAGGACAAATTTCCAATATTGTTGGTTGATGAGTTGCATGGGTCCAAAATTTTCACTAAATTGGACCTAAAATCTGGTTATCATCAAGTGTGGATGAATCCTTTGTATGTCGAGAAGACAGCATTCCACTCATGCTATGTTCATTTCGAGTTCTTGGTGATGCCCTTTGGCTTGAGCAACGCACCTTCCACATTCGAGGCACTCATGAACTAGGTATTTCATAAATACTTACGCCATTTTGTTTTGGTCTTCTTTGATGATATTCTAATTTATAGTCGAACATGGGAAGGTCATTTGATGCACTTGCGTATGGTATTTGAATTGTTGATTGCTCATCGTTTGTACATTAGGCAATCTAAATGTTCATTTGGGGAAACCCGAGTAGCGTACGTGGGCCATGTTGTTTTTGGTATAGGTGTGGAGGTTGATAGAAGCAAAATTCAAGCAATTATAAGCTGGCCACAATCGTAGACCATTATTGCCTTGTAGGTTTTTTTGGGTCTTATGGGCTATTGAAAATTTATTCAGAACTATGGCCAGTTAGCTGCCACTCTCACAAGTATGTTGAAGCGCAATTCTTTCCATTGGAATGATGCAGCAATGTTTCAAACCCTTAAGTAAGCTTTGGCTTCTCCAGTGTTATAATTGCCGAACTTTGATGATGTATTTATAGTTGAATGTGATGCCTTTGACGGCGAGTTTGGGGCTGTCTTGCAGCAACAAGGCCATTTGATAGCTTTTGTAAGTTGTCAATTGGCCGCTCGACATCACAAGTCGGCCTATGAACGAGAACTCATTGGGCTATCAAAGGCGGAACAACATTGGAGGCCGTATTTATGGGGTAGGCCTTTCTTAATTGGCACAGATCGCTTCAGCTTGAAATGCCTGCTTGAGCAGCGGCTGATGTCTCCTTAGCAGCATTGGTTTAGCAAGTTAATGGGATTTGATTTCGGGGTGGAATACAAGGCGGGCCACTTAAATCGTGCTTCTAACACATTATCTAGGTGTTCCTTCACCGAGGAACACTTTATGCCATCAGCTAGCCTGGTGTTCTATTATTTGGTGCAATCTATCAAGAAATTTTGGATCCTGCACTTCAAGAACTGTGTCATAAGATAAACCAGGGGTTAGAGAATTCTTTGTTGGTATGGGATGGGCTGATATTTCACAAGGATTGGGTTTACTTACTACCTTCTTCTCCTATCATTGCTTAGGTGCTATTCGCATGTCATGATGGTTCTCATGAGGGTTTCCCAAAAACTTTACAACATGTACGCGTTGATTTCTATTGGAAGGGGCTGAAATCTATATTTGTGGAATATGCGGCCAATTGTCCAGTTTGTCAACAAAACAAATCAGAACATCTAAGTCTAGCCGGTTTGCTTTAGCCTTTCGCGCTTTCTACATGTTTGGGCTGATGTTTCAATGGATTTTATTAATGGGTTACCCAAAGCTTGGGGCAAGACCATTTTGCTCGTTGTGGTTGATAGATTTTCAAAGTATGCTCGTTTTATTCCTATGGCCAATCCTTATACAACTCCTAGTGTCGCATATGTTTTTTTTGAGAACATTATTTAGTTACGTGGATTTCCAGAATCCATAACTTTTGAATGTGATGTGGTGTTTACAAGTAATTTTTGGCAGGAGTTGTTTTGCTTTAGTGGGACCAAGTTAGCATTTTTTTCTGCTTACCACCCACAAACGGATGGCCAAAAAGAGGTTGTTAACCGAACAATTGAAATGTATCTCCGATGCTTGGTGGGTGATAACTCAAGGAAATGGATACAATGGTTGCCTTGGGCTGAATACATATATAATACATCCTTCCATACAGCATTGTTGACCTCTCCTTTCAAGGTAGTGTATGGCCATGACCCACCTCGTTTATTGTCTTATGATGTTGGATCTTCACAGGTGGATGTTGTTGATCAAGCATTAATTTTCCGCGACTCGATTTTACAAGAAGTCCTATCAAAACTACAGCAAGCCCAACATTGTATGAAGACATTACAATAAGGGTCGTTTGGATGTCGAGTTTGATCCGGGGTCCTTAGTTTGGCTTTGTTTACACCCTTTTTGTTAGAAAAATCTCATTGGTCAACTCCACCATAAACTTCCTCCACGGTTTTATGGGCCTTTTCTCATGTTGCGTCGAGTTGGCAATATTGCATATGAGTTACAACTACCACCTGACTGTAAGCTTCATAATGTGTTCCATCTATAAACTTTATAATGTGTTCCATGTTTCACTCCTTAAGCCTTAGGGTGCACCTCCAGCTCTTCCACCCACTCTTTCGCCAATTGAAGATGGTCGTGTAATGCCCATTCTATCTTCTGTACTTTGTGCTAGGCTAAACTATGGCACTTGGGAGTTTTTGATCCATTGGAGTGGTTTTGATCCCTTTGAAGCTACCTGGGAACTAGTGCAGCTTTATTGTAGTGCTTATCCTGACTTTGAGCTTGAGGACAAGCTCTTTCACTAGGCCAGGGGTAATGTTATAGACGCCTTTGTTGGCAAGAAGTATGCCAGGCGTGGGCCAGCTAATGGCTAACAGATTTGATGCATAATTAATTTCTATTTTTGTTTTTTTATTTCATTTTTAATTCCTAGATTTAAGGAAGTTGATTTTTGGTAGGGTTCTTTGATTTATAGACTTCTTATTTTTGTAACAAGAGCCTCTATTTAAGAGGGACAGAGAAATAAAAGAGAAGTTATATTTTCCCTGGAACATAGAGGTTCAGAATTCTCACTTAATGAGTTCCGGAAGTGGTGACTCCCTTCAAGAGTTACAATTCTTCCAGCAAAATAGGTAAGTCACGGAACAAAAATAACGGCAAAGACTTGTTAGTCAAAAGTGACTTTCTTGTCAATCGACCGGTGACCCGATCCCAAGGCTTGGGACCTAACAACTAGTGCATGGATAACTAGTCTAATGAATTATCCCATTATTGTCTAAATATGTATTGAACCCCCTCCAAATATTTAGTACCATTTTCAGTTCTTAAAAATTTGACCCTTGCAATAAATTGAGTACATATCATGTTATGGAAGGACTGAAAACAAGAGAACTCATCACTTTTAGTTTTCATCGAATATACCCAAATAAGACGAGTGCAACAGTCAATAAAGGTAATAAACCAATGATTTCCAGATAAAGTTTTCATCAAATATACCCAAATAAGATGAGTGCAACAGTCAATAAAGGTTATAAACCAATGATTTCCAGATAGAGAGAGGTTTTCAGTTGGTCCCCAAACATTAGAGTGGATAATCTCAAAAGGCACAACACTTTTGTTATTAGTCAAAGGATATGTAGTTCTAGTATGTTTTGCATATTCGCTTGCATCACAAATCAAGGAATCAAATTGAGCTTGTTGAAATAGAAGGGGATATAACTTAGCTAAGACATAAAAAGAAGGATATCCTAACCGCCTATGCCACTGAATAATTTCTTGGTTGACATCCTTATTGCTTCCCAAAAAAGCATGAGTGGATTCTGATGTTGAGTTGTCCTCCAAAATGTATAAGCCATCCTACAGCCTACCAGTACCAATCCTCTTCCTTGATTGTAGATCTTGAAAAACATGATGATTTGGAAAGAATTCAATTTTGCAGTTTGAGGTTTTAGTAATGGCACTGACAAATAGTAGGTTAATAGGAAAATGGGGAACATGAAGTACGAAGGATAAGTGAAGATGAGGAGTATAGTGAATGGAACCGATCCCTAGCACAAGTGATAAAGACCCATATGCTATTCGAACAGTGTGTCCTTTTGGTGATGGAAAGTAACTATGAAAGATGTTCAAAGAGCGTATCATATGTCTATTTGCTCCAAAAATCTATTATCTAGGAATTTTAAAAAGATCAACGAGAAAAGCAGTACCTGACTGAACATAATTGGAAGTGCCGATAGTAGATGGAGTATGAAGCTTCATAGGAATGATATGCAGACAAAGAGGTATCACTAATAGGAGTAAATTTTGCATCTGCCATCTGCTTCCTTAAAGTTCAAGAGAACGGACTTGAGAGTCGGGAATAGAAACCCAGAAACAGGGAACTAGAGTTGAAATAAGCTAGTGTGATGATCTAAGACAAGATCGACGTCCTCTAGTGCCCGGATGAAGGCTCACGCGCTCCATGTGCCGGCGTGTGAAACAGGGATGCAGCAACTTTCAATGGTGCGTGGAGCCACATGTGAAGGCAGATGGCAAGGATTCTCGGTGTACGGCAGTCGGGCTTTCATCGGAGTGTGGCCGTGAGACGGTTAGAGGGAGATAACTCGACCTCTTAAGAAAATAATTTTCTGGTACTGTAGTTCCAGAATCAACCCAAGCGCCCAGGAGAGAGAATGCTCAATCTCCAGAAAAATCAGGCACAGGGCTCTGATACTATGAAGATTTTCAGAGAAAAATATTACTTTATTTCCCTATATTTAGTTACAGCTTGTGCAAGGGGAGTTTAACAGAAAATCCTAGCTAATTTAGGAAAGAAATATACAGCTACAGAATTGATGTCTTCCTAATTTACCGCTAATTGATCTTCTAATTTTCTGCCTAATTTACTGCGAACAACTTCGTGTCAGGATAGTTATTTCATTGACTTTTTCTGGAATTTACATTTGGTGGTCAATTCCAAAATTCATAGTTTTGTCATATGGATTATCTTGAATTTGGGAGAATAGTAGATTCATAATCTTACAGGTGGTTGTAAAAGTAAGCCTTTCAAAATTTTACTTATTTCTTCTGCTACCTTGTCGTAGATTATCACTCTACTTTCCCTACCAACCTTATACTGTCTGGGATCCAATTTAGTTTCTGTCTGGAACTGCTTCCTCTCTTCCTTTGAGACCTTTCATTTGTAATTGGTGTTCTTACTTGATTGTTTAAGCAGATGAAAATATTATCTATCATGAATGGAAACTCATAAAATTTATGCTTTTCACTTGGCATAATTAGCTTGCAGTGCGTTTAGGCAGAAACCTGGTTAATGCTGAACAGATTTAATTATATTGACTTTGGGAACGTGATGTTATGTCCTAGAGATCATGTACACATGCAAGTAAGACAGGATATTATTCCCTTTTCTTTAATCTTTGATGCATATACATTATGCTGAAGTTTGAGATTCTAACTGCATTTGCTAGATTACGGCTCATGAATGTGCATGTAAAATGTGGTGCGACTAATCTCTCCATTTTATTTATGCAGTTGGAGGTTTGGTCCAAGGACAGGGAAGCTGCTGGACTTCGGGCAAGCTTGAATACATTGATGTCTGAAATTCAACGGTTGAATAAATTATGTGCAGAGAGGAAAGAGGCTGAAGATTCTTTGAGAAAGAAGTGGAAGAAAATTGAAGAGTTTGATGCACGCAGATCTGAACTTGAAGCCATATATACTGCTTTGCTGAGGGCTAACATGGTAGGGTATCATGTCTGTCATTTCTAGTTAGATATAGATGGGCTATTTCCTATTAATTTGGCGTAATTTTGCCAGGTGTTGATTCATACTTTGAAATATTTCACAAGCCTGATATATGTTATTTTTTTGGTAATTTACTTTTGAAGGAGTTATTCCATGAATATATTGTTTTGTTATGCAAAAAAAATAAAGGCAGAATGATTAGCATTTGTCTTTTTCTGTTCTATGCTTGAAACTTGGTAAATAGGGAGCATAACAGCGATATTTTTCTTTTATTAATCCATTGCCTAAAATTTTTTTTTTGAGATTCCCATAACTTTTACTATGTAGTCTTGTCGAAAACTCTATTACAAAAAATCTACAAAACCGGTTCTCTTTTGCTCACTAATTTTGTGCCCGATATCACTAAATGGCTTGGAATTTCTTCCAAGCTTCAAATTTCCCAGAAGGTAGCACCAATTCCTGCAGTATATCATTTTGTAGGGTCTTGGACCCAACCAAGTTTGATTAAAAGCTTCATTTATTCAGTATTCCCTGGGGTGGGCTTATAGCATAGGGGTTTGCCTGGTCAATCTCATGTCTAGTTTTTCTTGTCGACCACCATCCTTGAGAAAAGTACTTAGTTTCTACTCCAAGCATTCCTTGCTGACCAACAAGCTTTGGATTTCATAAAATGTGGCAGCAATTCCTGCCAATATAATTTTGTGGCCTCCTCTTGGACCCAATCAAGTTTGATTGCTAACTTCTCCTATTTATAATAGCTTGGGGTGAGCTTATCTAATGGAGGTTTTGCATATTCAATGATGGCTAGAAGTAGGATATAGCAACAGTAAAACTTCCCACAGATGCAGCTCGAATGTGAGTAGAATGGATGAAGAAGATCCATAGAAGTGACCCGAAGTAGCTTGGGATTAAGGCTCATTTGGGTTTCATGAATTTGGGCACACCCAAATGATGTTGAGAAACGATGAAAAGATCAACTTGTCTTTAGTAGCTATCTGATAAAAAAGATTAATCTCATCTACCATTTCCAATCCTCTTTGGTGGGGAGAACTAATGGGTGATTTGTTATCATTTTTCTCAAATATTCTGCTAATACAATTTTGGATGCCACTTAACTTGTGATCAGTGCATCTAGCCACGAATTGCATCCTCAATTTTTTGTAGCCTTGGACTCCATGCAAGATGATAGAAAGCACTTCCTTGACTATAGCTTTGCATCCTGTTTGCTCTAGTAAATCAAAGCACTTGTACCTTTGTTTCCATTATAGCAAGTATTGAAGCAGACCCTTTTAAAGTTTAGCAGTCAGCATACAACATCTATCCAAAATACAATTCTTTCCATCCCTCAAATATGGGTACTGTGGAAAGAAGACACTGACACTGAAGAGCATTTGCAGTTTGATCATACCGCAGCAGAGTCTGTAAGCTCAAAATTTTGTGATCATTTTCACGTTTCGGACTAATTTACGTGTTTTTTTTCGAAAATGAATATGCATGCAGGAGGAATGTATTGCATTTAGCTGCTATTTTCTTGAATTGATGCCATGACATTTATTTAAGTTTGCTATGCGAATCAGCTACTTTATTGCTCCTTCATTTGCCTTGCAGGATGCAGCTGCATTTTGGAATCAGCAGCCTTTGGCTGCAAGGGAATCTGCATCAAGTACTATCATTCCAGCATGTATGGTTGTTGCAAGTATTGCAAACAATGCAAAAGATCTTATTGAGAAAGAAGTTACTGTCTTCTCTCGAAGTCCTGATAATAGCTTGTACATGCTTCCTTCAACCCCTCAGGTTTGTAAAATGCTCCAAGATCGTCCTTCAACTGACTTTGATAAGCAATTACTGTGGGGAGGAATAGACTATAAATTTCTCCCTTAATTCTTAAATTTTGGTTTATATATATATATATATATATATATATATATATATATTATGGATGTTAATTTGTGTTTCTGGTTTTATATGGCACTTCATTTTTGTATTAAATTCTCAGGCACTGCTGGAGTCCATGGGTTCTACTGGATCAACAGGACCTGAAGCTATTGCTGCTGCTGAGAAAAATGCTGCATTGTTGACAGCAAGAGCTGGTCTAAGGGATCCATCGGCAATTCCATCCATATGTCGTGTATCTGCTGCTCTTCAGTATCCCTCTGGTGAGTTTTATTGGTCCCTTGGATGCATGGCTATCATTTGATAGTACTTTTTCTCAACTTGTGAGGCGCGACAGCTGAGATTGAAGCATATTCATTTGTTACATTTCCTCCAGAAAACTGAATTTGTAGTAAATAATCTTAATGAAGCTTTAGCATTTTAATTTGCTGAAACTGGAATGTCTGCAATCCATGACAATTAGTATCAGTTAGACAAATCATCATATTTTCCTTGAGATGTTTTGGCCAAACCTAGATTCAGCTGCTGTTGGAAGATTGACATGGGTTTGCCTCTTAAAAGCTAGATACCAATAATTTGAATGGAGCTTTGAGCAATTATAGAATCCACTTACAGGCATGGCTTGTTCTTCGAGTGATATATATATATATATATATATATATATATATATATATATATATATATATATATATATGATGTGATATAAGATCTCTCGCTCTAGTAGAGATAAAAAAAAATGGAGGGTGCTTTGTGGTTGTTTGAA